>PVJO010017382.1:0-39411 GCA_004026905.1 Hystrix cristata | reverse complement strand
CTGGCCAAAAAAAAAAAAAAAAAAAGAAAAGAAAAAAATCAAGGTTTCCTTAAAATAAAAAGTCAGCTTTCTATGCTTAAAAATAAATGTAGCCAGCATTGAGGATTTAGCTCAAGTGGTAGAGCGCTTGCCTGGTAAGTGCAAGGCCCTGAGTTCAATCCCCAGCACTCCCCCCAACCAAAAAATAAAAAAATAAATAAATGTAGCAAATGCTCATCCATGGAAGAACAAAGTTCTCCCACATGTCAGGGGGTTAGAGCCAGCTGTGAGCTCAGAAAGGCCAGACAGTAGCACCTGACCTATGCTGGTTATCTTTTCCCATGGGCCACATGGCTCCTGATGAATGGTGGTATATGACAATGTGTTTGCAACAGGTAAAACAATAATAGCATTTGACACAAACACACTTATGGCTAATTTGCTGGCCACAGCAACATCCTGCACATTCTGTGAGAGAAGGGCCTGAGTCTGAAATTATTCCTTACTCTCTCCTGGGCCTGACTCGTAGAAAATGTGCAGAAAACCTTTATCAAATTAATGAATGAGTGAATGAACCTCTAGTATAAAGTCTGCTGTAGTTAATCAGATTCACTTGTTACTAAAAGTGAGGCTAGCTAGAAGCAAGTTAACATCATTTTTACAATGGAAAAAAACCAAATCTTTACAGGTCAACTCGTTGAACAAATGAGGAAACTGAGTTGCACTGAAGTGAAGCTGTTTGTTCAGGGTAGTTCAACTACTTGGAGGAAGTATCAAGATTGGAGCCTCCTGATGCTGCACTATTTTAGGACACCATCCTCCCAAGGATCCTGGTATTTATTCCACCTCCAACTCAAAAGAATAAGGGTGTGGAGAGAGGGCTGACTTATCATCACTTTAAATATCTGCAGTAGATGTTGAGAAACCAGAGAGATTAGGCTTGAATTATAGCTTGGCCAATGTGACCTTGACCAGTGGCTTGAAGTTCCTCCCTTAGGCTCAGTGCCCTCAGACGGGGGTCGTTTTGGTCCCTACCTCATTAATTTTACACAGGACTTGGTGAGATAAAGCATCGGAGGTGCTATCACTTAAGAGGTGCTAGTAAATAATAAATGCCAGCACTATTTCATTAACGCATGACCTAGGGAGTCAGCCGTCCATGGCAGAGGAGGGGACACTTGCACAACTGCATGGCCAGCCAGCTGGCACTCTTCACTAGCAGGAGCGCACCAGCATGGGAAGTGGGACCTCCGAACTCAATGCACCCACTCTGTTCCTTTGTAAATAAGGCTAGTAGAATCCTGTAAGAATTGCTCCCTGACAGGTCATATGTGGAAATGAAATCCTTCCAGTGGGCTTCAGACTGAAGACGTGTCACTCTATGGTCATTATACTGTGTTCTCAATAGATCCATTTAGTGACAAGTCATCTCCCAAAATACAAGTTAGCAAACCTCAAAGCACATTTTTAGGGACTATATATAAATTCCAAAGGACAAGCTTCCTTGTGAAAAAGTCCCCCATTAGACAGTGCAAAGAAATGCTTCATCTGTTTGGAAGTCTGCAGTATGGACCGACAGCACTGATCTCCCAGGCTCCGAGTCCCAGGAGTAACTGGTAAATGTAGATACAGCCTCAGAAGACTCATACAGCACTCCCTCTTGCCACTTTTCATCAACTTGGAGGATTAACTGAATGGTCAATGGAACTAAAACTACAAAAACCCTAACAAAAGGACGCTATGTGATGGAGACATTCCCCCCACTCCAGGTGGGAGCCTCGTTTCCCAACACAGGAGATAATAGTTTGCAGAGGATCCAGAAGGGAGGTTTGGTTTTCGAGTTTCACAAGAGGGCTTTTGGGGGTGTCAATCACAGCACTCTGCACTCTGCCCAGCCTAGATCAAATTGCACATGTGCACACAGCCTGCTTCTAACAGCCCAGCAGAGAAATTGTTCTCTCAGTGCTGATAATGCTGTCATCACATCCTCCTCGCCTCACCTCTGAAATCCAGCCGAAGTTATACACACTGGCCACAAGGCAGAAAAAGAATCATAGTGGAACCTCAAAAATCTGAACTTCACAGATATTTGGGTCTTTTCTCTCTCCTACAAACTGGCCAAAAATGAAAATAGCCAAGTCTAGAGTTAATGATTATCTACCAAGAGAACAGACTAAAGCTTTCCTGTCTTTAATTTTGAAAATGTAAAATAATAAATAAAATAGTTATACAAATGACACCTAAAATTAGTGAATATGTGTGCCACAGCACAATGGTGAATCCAATCACGAGCTTAAGATGTGTGACACTCACATGTGACATTTAAATGAAGAGACATAGCCATGGAAGTGTTAAAAGCTGTACAACTATTGGGGAAAATAAAACTTCTTTCACAAAGTAATTGGAGAATACGTCAATAATACAAACCATAAGACAACAGAGCAGAGAGTGACTATGCTAAAGACAGTAAAAATTTAGTATACACCCAAAAATTTGCTAAAGTTGGAAGCTAGCCTACTGTCAAGTATACCAAGTTAATGTCAGCAGTCACAGACATGGGAAATGAGTAAGTTAAAACCACAAATTACAAATAGTTTAAAATCTGTTCATTAACACTGGCTTCAGGAGGGAAGACCTTCCTAGAAGTCCTTTGTTATATATTATATTTGTGCTGATAATTATAGGGTGAATGAAAACATCAAAATTTTCTTTTTAAATTTTATATAATACTGAGTTTACCATAATTCAATACATCCCATCCCATCCCCTTGCAGCTGGTCTAAGTTTGTGTAACTTTGCTTTTATGAATCCTCCCAAATCTTAGGATATTCAAATGTCCAGCTCTTCAGAAACATACCTACTTAAGAATGATAAAAATATAACTGCTAATAATTCTAGGAATTAATTCCAAAATGGAAATCCTTTTTTCCTTCCTTCCTTATTTCCTTCCACTTGTCTTTCTGTCTTCCCGTTTATCCTACAGACATGTTCTAAGGGCCTACCATGTGTCAAAGAAATAGATCCGAACTAAATAGATATTGCCCTTATCTACAGGGCATTTACAATGTCTACATAGCAAACATAGGAATCCAGAAAATCTCAAAAACTTAGTAAGGCACTCAAGACTTCCTATGACATAGAACACACATACTCTGGGCCTCTTCCTGTCATACTAAAAAATAAGAAAACTAAAAACGGCCAACTTAAGAGCACCAGGCTGTACTCAAGAATTCACAGTGGAAAAATCTGGTGTGACAATTATAAACAGGTTGTGTTAAAGTCAGGTGACCTGGCTATGATTCCAAATTTACAGAAAGAGATGGATGTATAAAAAAGGTTTAGAATGCCCTAGGATATACTAGAGGCTCACTTAAACAAGAAAACCTATTGTTGAAAACTCAACATGGATTATTTTCTTGGAAACAATTGTTGTATTGCTTGATTTTCTTTGGCAGATTTGTAGGGTTACTAACATCAGTTTTTAAAAATACATAATAAAGATAGCAGTACTACAGAAGATGATGGTCAAGCTTGGAGATCTTCCAGCCATTCATAAAAACAATTCATCATTGTTACCTGTAAAGGGACAAGTTCTGGCTAGGACAGCCATACTCCCCAAAGGGCACGACTTCTTAGAAAACTGATGTCAATGACAGAAACCAAAGGAATGCTTTCAGCAATTGCAAAATTTTTTTTTGAATCTTAATTTTAGCATTTTAGGACATCTTCTTTGTATATGGGAGCAGGCCCAGACTTCTTTAAAATTGGAACTTTAGAGAAGGAGCCAGACTGCCATTTGGATAGAGTCTTCTATTTAAAACCGAGGACTTACAAAATGTTCTCCTTTCACCCCATAAAGTAGATTTCCAGAGTCATTCCCAGGAATGGTGAACACCTGGACCTAGCACAAAAGATGATTTGGGTTTGTAAATGACCTAGATTCTTTCCTAGAGCACTGAACACAAGTTTCCTACTGTCCAGGACCTGGAACTTTCCGTAGGACAAAAGCCTCAGCACTGAACCTACCACCTGCTTGCTATGTTGGCACATTCTAGGGGCTCAAGACGCCAGCAGGAGAAATTTCCACTTGGGATATATGTTGCTTCCCCTGAACCTAGTCATGGGCAACATTTGACATTCTCAAGCCTGAGGCAGATCCATACTGTATTTCTAAGTTTCCTTGGCATTGAACTATGCATTCCTGGTTGGTACCTAGCTCCATGCCCAAGGGATGCTGGAGAAAACTTCCACTAGGCAAACCAGACACATTTTAGTAGCTTCTCAGTCTTGGGGTGAGAACTTTTCCATCTCTCCATTTCTTCTTCTGTAATTAGCTCATTTGAAAATTGTATCTTAAGAGAGAGAGCTCCAACAATCAGCCGAGTTTTGTGGGTTGGAGATGCGGCTCAGAGAGGTCCCCTGGCTAGTGCATGAGTAGCAGGCAAGGGTCTTGAATGTGGGTGCTCAGACTCCCTCTTCTGTGTCCCGGCATTGCCCAGACCAAACCGCACACGGCATTTCAAGCACACTCCTGCCACCAACCCTGGTGAAAAGCTGCAATACAGGTTTTCACTTAAGTGACATTTCTTCTTCCTGGCTGTCTATCAGGATTATATAATGCTATTTATTTAAAATACAGATTCTAGGGCTCTACCCTGCCAGGGATTCAAAGTTGGAGTAGGACAGAAAATCTGTATTTTTAATAATTTGCCCTCAGATTCTAACACAGTCAGGTCAGACCCTCCCCGGGAACTGGCCTTAAGGAAGCCCAGTTAAGAGCAGAAGGAAGCCATTTCCCCTGCAAGACTGAGCGGTCTGGCTCCCGCAGGCTTTCCACTGATGCTTGAGAGAAAGAAAGAACCACCACTGTCTCCGAAAGACTGATCAGCACAGTGGAAAGCAGCAAACACTGGAGGGCAGGAGACTCGTCTCTCGGTTGTGCTGTAATTTAAAGCACATGGAGATCTTCTCTAGACTCTGGGCCCTGGGAGAGTCATTTGGTTATTTCTTAGGCTCAGAGGTATCATTTATCAAAATAGACTAAAATCACTTTAACTGAATAATCTCTCGGGCTCCTTCAAAGGAAAATGATAGACAACTATAAAAATACTTTCAAAATTCCCTACAAGTCCAGCCTATATGTTACAATCAGCACAACTGTGTGAAAGCAAACTTGTCGCGGAGTGTCTGCAAGTTGAGATCCCCACGCAAAACATGGCTTACATCTTTGACTGAGTCCCAATTCTATGCCGCACGGGCAAGAGCTCCAAAAATGGGCTCCTCCTCCCCATATTTCCAGTACTGCTTCTTGCTACTCCCTCCAGTACCCAAAACACCAGAAGATAGCAAATGACAGTCCTTGGGCCAAATCTGGACTCATGCTTATTTTTGCAGTTAACATTTTCCTGGAACACAGTCATGTTCATTTGTGTATGCAGCATCTATTGCTGCTCTTGTGCTATAGTTGTAGGGCTGAGTAATTGTGATAGACATTGCATTTGGCCTTGCGGTCCATAAAGCCTAAAATATTTACTATCAAGTCCATAATGGAAAAAATTTTCTGACTCTTGCTCTCGGCTTGTCCTTTTCAGAGTTTCTTCACCGTGGCCTACAATAAATATATTTATCCAAGAGACCTGCTATATATGTACACACGTATGTGCATATTCTTATATACACATAACATGTCCAAAACAATCTTTATTAAATGCAATGCTCTCTGAGAGTTTCTATTCTATTTATTAAAGCACTCATGATATCATATTAATGTCATGACTCCGAACGAGTCTCATTCCACACTTGGAAAAACATTCCTCTAAAAGAACCGAACATTTGACTATTTACAACACATGTCCCTGCTCTCCCACCTCCATTCCTTTCTTGATGTCACTCCATCTGGCAGGGCTTTCTCTCTCATCTCTGTGTGCACAAATCCTCCTCATTCCTTTAGCACTCACTTAACTTCCACCTCTTCCATGAAGTCTACTTCAAACCTCCAGTCCAAAAGCATTTTCTCCTTTTCTCATCTCCCACATCATATTTTCTGCTCCTGTATCATGGCACTGTAAAGCATGTGCTGTGTAGAACAGTCACCTGTGCATCTTTCTCAAGATTCTAAATTGGATGGTCTTAAGCACTTTATATTCTATTCAACATCTAATAGAGTGCCTTAAACTCTTATTAAACTTAAGTAAACAGCTACTTAATATTAAGGGTGTAACATGGTTACACACAGGTAATTTTATCCCATGACAGAGACTATAAAGTATATGGTATATTGTAAGCACTCAAATGTTTATGGAAGACAGAGAGGAAAGAACAACTTGGACTTACCAGTTTCCATTCCCAGTTGCTGGATTTGTGTTTTGTTTTGCTTTTTTTTTAACCAGTGAGTAGAATTATTGTACGCAATATATAATTCCTGATTTTTCTGAGTCATTATCTTTCATATAAGTACACAGAACAATGCACAAAAAAATATTCTCTTCGTTAGGCTTCAGCAGAGAAAGAGTTTAACAGCTTTGGCTGTGCCAAGAGGAGATACTACCTGCACATCTTGAGTTCAAACAGTAGTACTAGGGAGAGTTTGGTATGGTCTATTTGTCCAAGGAAACAAATACATATGCAATACCTCCTGGATTATTAATGGTAACAGAAGAAAATATCCCCAGAAGAAATTCCTCCCAGAACTCAAACACGGCCTGAAACATGACCATTTAAATTGGTTTTACTGTGATCTGTTTAAGTAAGACCAAACCGAACTTATTCTCAGGAATTCAAGTATGGCTTGATAGCAGGAAATCAATCATATTTAGCTGCATTTACATAACCAGAAATTTATCTATGTATCATTAAATTCTAACAAGGTACCTGATAAATCCAAAAGCTATTTCTAATAAGTCTGTAAGTAAAATGAGAATTGAAAAATAATCTACATAAACATAATAAAGATTTTACCAATATTCAGAAGCAATGATCAAAATAGATGGCAAAATACTATATCCATTTTCATTAAAACTATGAATTATCACAATCATTATTTAGTGTTACTTTGAAGATGATAGTTATGCAATAATATGAAATGAAGGCATCAATATTAGAAAAATACAAAAATATTTTAATAGGCTCTATAACTGTACATTTAAAAAAAAAAGAAACTGCAATATTTTTTAAAAATTAAAAACTGTAATTGGTAGCAGAATGTCCTAAGAAGGTTGCAAACTTACAACAAGCATATTAATAGTTTCTCCTTATGTAAGTACTAAACAAAATAGAAAGGAAAATCAGCAAAGTAATGTCAGAAATTAAAGCTGTTCAAAACTCAATAGGATATATAACCTGGTTTCTTCAGTGAATAATCTATAACAGAAAATACAGAGTTGAGAAATGCAGAGATTTAAAATTCATTATCAAATTGCACAGTAATGTGGTTCCTAATGAGAAGAAACAGTTAAGGCAGGTCAGGGAGAATGAGAATAGAGGAAATGAAGAAATTACTTTTGGAGTTCCACTTTTATACTCTTTAGGATACTAAAATCTGTAAAAACAAACTCTTCAATCCTCACAATTAGAAAAGACCAAGAAATCTACCAAATGTTCTTGAATTTATCAGGAATCTGCTACCACAAGGCAAGAAAGTGATTGTATAAAGAGACAAGCCTGCTTCATGGACAGGACACAAAATCTCGCACCTTTGTCAGAGCACAGGAGAAAGAGGAAGCCACCATAAAGGTGGATGATAAGAAGTCATGTCAGACTTTAAAAAAATGCTTACAGATCAATTATAGCTTATTAGGTTAGCTTAAAATCACTTCAAGTCTCAGATACAAGGGAGACACTTCTGAGTTCTTTCTCACAGAGCACCAAGGGGTGCTCTGAAGAAAGACTAGGAACAGGCAGGGAGACTTGGTGGGATAGGATCAGCTGTTTTTGGAAGAGAAACAGCAAGCCTGAACCTTTTTCCCCCAAACCTTTCTCTCATCCGAAACCAAAGCTTTAACCCCCAGGTACAAGCTTTAAAAAGCTCCTGGGAAGAAAACAGGAACCTTTTGGGACTCAGAATCCTACAGCCATAGTAAGTAAAAGTCAAGTTTTAAGTCACAGACATGCAGTAACTCCTGAAATGTGAAGAAGAAAGAAGAACAAATAACAAGCCTCTATAGGAACCCATCCCCAGGTTAGCACACAGTAAAAGTATTTGATCATTGGAGGAATTTCCGGCCTGTGGGATGCTACAGTTTATTTAAAAATAATAAAAGTCAGGTTTGATGTTTTTGAGTTCTTTGTATATTCTAGATGTCAGACATTTGTTTGAGGGATGGCTGGCAAAAATTTTTTCCCAGCCTATGGGTTTTCGCCCTGCTCCACTGGTGATTTCTTTTGCTGTGCAAAAGCTTTTTAATAGCCTGTGGTCCCAAGCACTGATTCTCTGTATTGTTTCCTGTGCAGTCTGGGTTCTGTTCATAATATTTTTTCCTACCCCTATGTCTTCGAGGGTTCTTCCTATTTTATTCTCCAGTAAATTTAGTATTTATGTTTTAATGTTTAGATCTTTGATCCACTTTGATCAAACCTCCCAAATTCAAAGACCCAATCCAAAAATGGGCATCTGAAATGAATAAACATTTCTCAGACAAAGAAATAAAAATGGCAAATAAATACATGAAAAAGTGTTCAGCATCACTAGTCATTCAAGAGATGCAAATCGAAACAGCATTAAGATTCCATCTCACTCCAGAAAGAACAGCGTTTATGAAAAAATCAACCAATAACAAATGCTGGTGGGGCTGTGGGGAAAAAGGAACCCTCCTCCACCGTTGGTGGGAACACAGATTGGTCCAGCCACTGTGGAAATCAGTATGGAGATTCCTCAGAAAACTACAACTGGAGGTTCCATTTGATCCAGCTACTCCTCTACTGGGCATTTTTCCAGAAGAATTAAATCATCATAACACAGTGATGTATGCACAACCATGTTTATAGAAACACAATTTATAATAGCTAAGTCTTGAAAACAACCTAAATGCTCAACAACTAATGAATGGCTAAAGAAGGTGTGGTTTTTCTACACAGTGGAGTACTACACCACCATAAAAAAGGATAAACTAGAGTCATTTGTAGGTAAATGGATGTACCTTGAGAACATATTCTTCAGTGAAATAAATCAGACACTCATCAGTACACATCGAATTGTTTCTCTGATATGAGAAACCATAAGCGTAAATAAGGACAAAGAGGTATAATAGATAGTATATAAAAGGAAGATAATATTTAAAAGAGAGGAGAACTGGAAAGAGAGAAGGGGGAAAAGTAGGAAGGGAAAAAGGAAAGAAAGGGGAAAGGGAAAAAAATGGAAAAATATAAATAAACCTGCTGTAAATAGGGAAATGAGGGGCAAAAGGGAGAAAAACCAAGATACATCATGTACAGGTACAAAATAACCTGATGAATGTGAACAATGTACCAATACATGTTCTTGGTAATAAAGAAAGAAAGAAAGAAAGAAAGAAAGAAAGAAAGAAAGAAAGAAAGAAAGAAAGAAAGAAAGAAAGAAAGAAAGTTCTTGTAGAATTCAGCAGTGAAAAATAAATAAATAAATAAATAAAAGCCAAATGTAGTTCAGTTGCTGACTAGCTTAGCTTAACCTTCCACACTAGTGGCCCAAAAGAAGAGATTTGCCCACTTCTAGGCAAAAATACCACTTACCTACATATCTACTTCTCTTATCCACATACTGGCCAATATTCAATAAAAAATTGAGAGATGAAAAAAGCAAGCAAAAGCCAATCATTGTCAAGAGATAAAGCAATCAACAGAACTATAGTTAAAGATGAACCATATATTGGAATGATCAAACAGGGAGTTTAAAATAATCCTGATTAGGCTGGGGATGTAGCTCAGTGGCAGAGTACTTGCCTAGCATGTACAAGGCCCTGGGTTCAATCCCCAGTACCACAAAAAAGAAAAAAAAAATCACATTTAATATGTCAAATGATCTCATGGAAAAGAGAAGTGATATATATGAGTGAACATGTATTGCCATTAGAGAAATTAAACTATAAAAATGTAAAGAGAAATGCTATAAATAAAACACAAAATATAGAGATAAAGAGTTCCTTCAACAGACTGAAATAGATTGGGCACAGCTAAGGAAAGAATCAGTGAAATTAATACTATGCCAATGTAGATTATATGAACTGTGAAACAAATATAAAGAAAAATAAAACAAATCAGATGGGTACACGTAAGAACTCGGAGACATTTGTGGACACAAATTATCTAACATATTATGTAACGGGAATCTCAGAAGGAAAAAGACAGAATGTGGTGGAGAAATATCTGAAAATATAATGACTGAGCATTTTCCAAAATTAATAGATAACAACAAATGACAGACCCAAGAACCTAAGAGAGCCACGAGGAAGGCTAAACATACACTCATAAACATATTATAATTAAACTATTGAAAATCAAAAATAAGAAGACAATTATAGAAGGCAGCCAGAGGCAGGGAGTTGGAGAGGGGAACTTTATACAGACAAAGATGTAAAATTATGTCAGACTTCTTGGAAACTATGCACTCCAGAAGATGATGGAGCGATATCTTTAAAGTACTAGAAAAAGAAACTCTCTCTAACATCTTAAAGTGTACTAATGATACGGTCCTTATCATTACATATGGTCCTTATGTTCCTTTTCCAAAGATCCCTTATATTTACAGATTCACAATGAATTATTCATGGATAACATCATAAGCTAGGGAAGCTACCTCACGGTAATCAGGGAAGAGGTCTCCTTTTGTGGATGAGGGTAGAGATAAACCAAGGTTGAACATGTGTTGATGATGGCTAAAATTAGGTGACAGACACATGGCGATTTAATATATTCTCCGCATGCTTATAAAGCTTTTTGAATTTTTTAACTTTATTTTATTTTAATGGTCCATTTTAGATGTACATAGTGATTACATTCATCATAGGGGATTTATACCTGTACATGATATATCTTGTTGTTTCTTTATTTTTTTTCTTTTTTTCCCATTCCCCTCCATGAATTTTCATAACAGAATTTTTTTCAAAAAATAAAAATTTTAAGAAAGAAGAAACAAAATGGCCAGAAGAGATAAGTGCAACAGCACACATTCTAATAAGTATCTCTGACTGTCTGCCTCTAACTCTTCCGACAGCCTTTGATCCACACCATGTCCACAGAGCGGGGTCACAGAGCCGCAGCCACCCCCACCCCATAACAACACCCCTGCAGAGCCTACCAGTGCCAAAGCTCTCTTCTCCACACAGAGAACACCGGCCTGAGTCCATCAGGTTTGAGAAGAATCTCCATCCAGCCGGGGTCTCATATACAGGGACCTTCATTGATTTGGCCACTCTGAAAAATGAAATTGAAGGCAACAGCCAATTAATATACCTTATTTCCTTTCTTCTCTCAGCACAGTAGGTAGTCTTCAAGATCTATTAATTCTCTAAATAGATTTCAGAACAATTCGGACACTGTTGACAGGTTTCAGGGTGTCAAGCTATAACCTGTTCCAATGCTTCTCCATGACAAGTAGCCTATTCCAACGGTCCTCCGTGACATGGAAAATGCTAAGTAATATACCAAATATTCACCTATTTGTTTCCCTCCTGTAAATTTTGCTTTTTGGTGAGAGTCTAAATAGGGACATCAGAACCTCAATTAAGATTGTATTTGAGTAAAAGCATTTGGACTATCATTTGACAGTATCTGCTAAAAATGGACATTGCCATGTCCTGTGATGCAAAAATTTAAATCTTAGTACTAACGACATGTAGTGGGCACTGGGGTACACTGCTCAAGTTCACTTCTAACATGTACACACACACACACAACTTTAGACATTTTAGGGCTGGAACATTCATTCTACCAGCATCTAGGAATGTTGATGGCTGATAGATTATAGTTCTGCTCCCATTCCTAGGTAAGTCTACACCCAATGACTGGTTGATGAGGGATTTACAAAGTCTCACCTCCCATCCCAATTTGACACACTTTGTAGGGCTACTTTGGCTCCAGAGCTCCCATAGATGTTTAAGGTCTTGCTATGACTCCACAAAAGTCCAACTTCTCTCAATGCCTGATCATCTTTTCTCACCCTCTTGTAGGTGTAACTTGAGTGAATCGCCCAAATATATTGATTAAAAGAAGTAGTTTATGTTTGAATCTGAAATGTTCCCCCAAAACTCATGTTTTGAAGGCTTGGTCTCAGTGTTTCGAGGTGGGACCCTGGGAAGATGGCTGGGTCATGAGATCTCCCCTACCAGTCCCTCTCTTGCCTTTTAGGTTCTGGGCCACCATGAGCTGAGCAGCACCACATATTCCTCCCTATGATGTACTAACTCATCGCAAGCTCAGAAACAATGGAGGCAAATGACCATGGACTGAAACCCCAAAATTTCCTCCTTTGAAGGCTAGTACAAAAAGTAGTTGGGGAAAGGAATCAGTGAGGGTCTTGGGCCAAAGAGGAAAAAAGATGCATACAGGATAAAGGACATGCTAGAGTAATGATTCCTTTAGGCTTGGTCTGTGACTGGCTAGAGGGAAAAAAGTACTTAGAAATTGTTTGCCTTTCCACAAACACTTCCCTCACTATAACCGGCAAATACGAACATGCTCAAGATCGAAAAATTGTGTGCTAACACTTATTCAAGTTTGCACTGAAAAGAAGCAACTTTTGGATGGTAGATGTGGCTTCAAAGGTTCCATCTTGTCTCTTTTTCAATGGCTTAATAAGGCGAGACCATCATGCTCATATTTTGGTAGGAAAAAAAATAAGAGAAACACTTTCCAAATTGAAGAGCAAAGGTGAATTTTCAGAGCCATTAATTTTATGGCCATAAGCTCAAGGGAGGAGGAATAAATCACACAGAAGACTTCTAAGGGCGTCGCAGAGAAAACATGGGTCAAAATTAATTTACAAATGTGAATGCATATGGTTATCAAATAGAATGTGCGGCGTGGGGACAGAGGTAAAGGTGAACGGGAGGGTAGAGGACATATATTCTCTGACCAAAATACTCTTGTGGGTTCAAGCCAAATTGGCAAGACTGAAGGGTGGGGAAAGGATTTCCCTCGTCCCCACCCGCCCAATTAATCACTGTCAGGAGGTCAGCAGGCTGAAGCCTGTCGCTAGGATTTGAAGGACCAGATACTTTTATAACTACGAGCCACAGTCGCAGCTATGCCAGCCAAGATAACAATGTGGGTAATTAAATTCCAGGATCCTGAGCGTGAGCTGATTATGTACTAGAGTCAGAAAGGAATTCCCCTCCCTCCTCCCTCTTCTGAACTTGGGATTCATTCCAAATACAGCATTCAGCAGACACCATGCCTCAGAATGGTCTTTGACAGTTAGTCCCTGGCGCCTCTAAAATTCTCTAATACAAAAGCTGCTCATGCTGAGAATCAGAACTCCGCTCCCTGACAGGTGGCAACAAACTCAAGAATTCACTTCCTAGGAAAGGACAGAATATGAAGGAAAAAGAAGAAAATTAATCCAGGCCACACTTATTCTGCAAGTGAGAATGAGCCCCGGGAGCCCAAGGAACAGCTGGATGTAGTGTCCTCAGTCTGGATTTTAAACCTCAGAAGTAGGACTTCAAGATGGAAAGGATCTCAACCTCCCTGGGGACAGTTTCTCCCGCACTACTCCCTCTGTTCTGGGCTCTCAACAAACTGAAATCTTCCCTACTTGCAAGTATGCTCTTGTGTTTTGTTCTGATTGCATACACTTCACTCTTTATGCTGTTCACTTTGCCTGGAGTAACTCTCCTTTTCCAGTCTCTGTCAGAGCCTGTCTTAAATGGTCTGCCATCATAAAGCTGGTCTTCATCCATTTTGCAGTACTTTAATTGATTACCTGAGACTGGTAATTGTAAAGAACAGAAACTTATTTCTTGTAGTCCTGGAGGCTTGAAGGTGAAACTTCAAGGTAGCAGCATTTGTTCCGCTGACAGCGTTCTTGTATTGTCAGAAGACAGAAAGGCAAGCAAGCCAAATGCTGCATGAAGCCTCTTTTATAAGGGTCTCGATTCTATTCGCTGGGAAGGCCTTTTCCTGCCCTGATGCCCTTTCAAAGGTCCCACCTCTTCAACCTATAATCTGGCGACACCTGACTTTGGAAGGGGCTTAACTTTCAACATAAATTTTAGGAAGGGCAAAAACACTCAAACATAACAAAGCTTGTGGCCAAGACTTCCAGGTGGCTGACAACCCCACTTCATCTTCTCGGACACAGAGCTGGACTACATTTCCCAACGGCTCCCTGCAGTGAGCTGCAGCCGCACAGCTGAATTCTGCCCAGTGTGACATATTACCACTCCTTTTTCAGACTGTGTTAGAAAAACTTCCCATAGTCCACGCTCGTCTGTTTTCTACTACCTTGATGTGGACAGAACCTTAGAAGCCAAGTGCTGAGGATGACTGACTTGCAAGACAGATGGATCTGGACATCTGAATCATCCTTCGGAGCAGAGTTAACTGCTAATCAGAAAAACCTGTTTTTAATACTGGTGCTTGAGAAATACATTTTCTTTGTGTTTGAGCCTTATGCATTTTGGGGATGGTTTTGGAATGGCAGAGATCTTATCCTAATGAATACAATTCTTTCCCTATCACTGCTCTTAATTCAACATGACCCTTCCTGCCACTCAGCTGCCTGCATCTTGATTAGGGACGTTATGTTCACTCTGCCCTTGCGTCTGCTGTACACCTCCTCCTCTCCCCACACAGGCACTACCACCACCACCAGTGTGCTGCAAGTTCTTTGTGTTCTCTACATCTATATGGCTCCTTCAGTACCTGAGAGCATGCAATACCTTGCCAGATGCCCTCAATAAATGACTTTCATTAACTACAATTTAAGAAGTGTTGCCACATACCAGGCAGCTAACTGAATTTATTTTATTTCATGTAGCTCTCTCCATGTAGCTTCCTTAAAAATACAATAAATCATTTTGGCATATCTCATTTAAATTAGTCACTTTGAGAAAACATAATTTCTGTAGGCATCAATTAGTAGGGCTATTAGGCTAAGACAAAGGGATGTTTTTGCAAAGAAAATCTTATAAAACTAGAATAGTGATCAAATGAGAATCAAATATTTGAGAAGCAGAAGGACACATTATTTTTATTGTACCACATCACTAGTGTAATAGTCTCCTTACTCTTGTGTGATCAAACACAACAATAGACAGTAAAGCACTCTAAAAGAACCCTGATGCTCAGAGAGTAGGAGTTCTGGTATCTCCCGCATCCTGCACAGCGCATCCTATAGTGAGTATACTTTTTACTCAAAAGCGCTGCATCGTTATGGGTGATAAAAGTATATCTTGCTAACATCATATCAGTAGCTTGTTTAACTTGCAAGAAAGTAATCAACTGAACAATAACTGATCACACCAAGTGCCTGAGGCATACTGTTCTTGGAATCCTACTGCAAGAAAGCTGGGTTAGATTTATAGAGGTCACGATTCAGGTCCCTCTTCCTTTGTTCTGTCTTCAAATATCTTGGCTTTCTTAAGAGCTGAGAAGTGCCTACGGCAGTGGTGGCAAACCCATGGCATGTACGCTGAGCAGGCTGCTTGTATCACAGAAAGGTTCGGCATCACTGGCCTACTGTATCATTTTCTACACACTGAATGCTTACCTCTCCTTTAAAAAGCCCTCTCAGCCTGGGAGAAGATATTTACTTCACATATATCCAATAAACATCTTATGCACTTTACATTTTAAAAAGCCCTATAAATCAATGTCAGACAACATTTACAGATATCCAAATGACCAATTAGTGTATGAAAAGATATTCAACACCATTAAGTGTCAGGCAACTGTACATTAAAACCACAGTGAGATATCACTACCCATCCACAATCCTAGTGGAAGAGTGTTATTTACAAGTGCTAGTGAAAATAAGGAATTCTTGTGCACAGGTAAAGGGATGTAAATGAGTACTGATTATAATATATTTATTCCGATGTGGTATATTCCCACAACAGTGTATCACAGAACAACAAAAATGAACAAACTTCCACTATATGGAACAAAATAAATATCATAAACGTAACACTGAGCGAAATAAACTAGACATCGGGGAATACACATTATATGATTACATGTAGATATAATTCAAAATGGATAAAACCAATCACTAGTAATAGAAGTCAGGATAGTGGACATCTCCAGGGAGGAAGGGTGACGTAGTGATCAGAATGAGAAACAAGAAAGTTTGAAGGATGTCATGGAGGGGTGGTGATGGTAGTAAATGGATGTGTTCACTTTGTGAAAGTTCCTTGAGCTTTACATAGATGAGTTGTGCCTTTTTGTATGTATATTATATTTCAATTAAGAAGTTTATTTAAAAGAAAAGTCCCTCTGGAGTATTTATGACTAAATGCATGTTTGAATTAGCTATGTTTACATAATCCTAAGAAACAATTACTGCAGATGGAGTTTAATAGCAACCTGATATGCTGGTTAATGTCTAACAGACATTTAAGAAAACAGCCCTCAAATTAGTTTTTCAATATTTTCACATTGATGCATTCACTCCCAGATTCCCTCTTTGATGTCTAGCACTGCTGGCTGGGCTTGCTTTCTGATAAAAGGCTTACATGAACTTGCACTTTAAAAGACTTTTTAAGGAAGCCTGCCCAGCTCATAAATATGCATGAAAAATAGTTCAGCTAACCTGGTTTTCTGAAAGCAAAATTTTTTATGTGTTGTACTGGGGATTGAACTCAGGACCTTGTACACTAGGCAAGCTTTCTACCATAAGGTACACCGCTGTCCCCTCTAATAGCAATCTTAAAATCTATTCTTACACCAATTTTGGGGGTAGGACACTCACATTTTCAGCTGAAATAAACATAAAACATGGGGCTATCAAAGTAAGATTATTATAAAGGCTTGTCAGTTACACAGAAACTTTAACAAATTGGTGCTTGTTCTTGGGGCCTGTATCATCTCAGTCCGGTTAAACGTCAAAGCTCACATATTACATAATGCCTTCCTTGCCTGTCCTATCAAAGAGGTTGTAATGATCAAGTGGGACAGAGCTCAATAAAAGCAAAATACGCGGACAGCTGCAGAATGGCCTACAGAGTTACAGCAGGATCGCTGTGCTCAGTATTTTCTTTTCACTTAACCCAAAGGAAACTGGATATTTCATCTACACTATGTTGCTTTCTGGTAAAAGGCTTACATGAACTTGCACTTTAAAAGGTAAAGCAACGGATAACTGCATGCCTCGTGTTTCCTCTAGACTTCCAGATGTTGGCTAACTCCAAAGCAAGTGTGGACCCTAAACCCAAGGAACTTGGCTGGTTTACCCAGTCAGCGGTGGCAAACCTATGGCGTGCACACCGCAGCTGGCTGTTTGTTATCCTTGAAAGCTCTAAAAGGTTTGCCATCACTGACTAGCTGCTTCAGCACACCCATTTTAGGTAAATGTCATGGGCGGAAACAGAGGACCCATCCCAACCAGATTTTACATTTTGTCAGGCAACAGAAGGCCGGCAGCTTTCTGAAGATTCTGACTTTACTCGAAAGAAAAAAAAAATCTTGGTTTTGCAAAACTGGCAAAGACCTAGGAGAAAAATATATACGATTGAAACAACCACAAATCTACATAGTTTTTTTTCCTACATTCTTAAACTAGCAAATTATCTAGAACCCTATATGTGGGGGATTAAGGGTCTGCGTTTACAATCTTGGTGCTTGAGTACTTTGATGTCAACTCTTCCTGGTTCTGATTGCTTTAAAAGAAAATTGCCGAGGAGTATTTCACTTTCGAATGCTCCCTACTCTTCAAGTAGCTATCTACCATCTCCTTTTCCCCCCTTTTCACCACTTTTAAATAAATTGTCCTCTAAATAAATTTAAAAAAAAAAAAGAAAGAAAGAAAATTGCCGAGGGACTACAGCTGGAAAAGGTCAAGTTCCAAGTCCTCCAACTGAGCTAAGAGATAGTCGAATGCCTGTGAAATTGTGTTCTGAATTGGGAAAAATAAATCATCCTCTTACCATTTTGTATCATTTTGCTTCTTTGTGTTCCCTAACATTTGCAGACCTCTTACTGAAGTTTTTATTTTATTTTTTTATTTTTTTACTAAGAATATATATTGGTACATTGTATACATAATGATCACATTCATCATGGTTATTTTGTACCTATACATGATGTATCTTGGTTTTTCTCCCTTTTGCCCCCCATTTCCCTATTTACAGCAGGTTTATTTACATTTTTCCATTTTTTTCCCTTTCCCCTTTCTTTCCTTTTTCCTTTCCTACTTTTCCCCCTTCTCCCTTTCCAGTTCTCTTCTCTTTTAAATATTATCTTCCTTTTATATAAGGAAGATATTACACCTCTTTGTCCTTATTTACGCTTATGGTTTCTCATATCAGAGAAACAATTCGATGTGTACTGATGAGTGTCTGATTTATTTCACTGAAGAATGTGTTCTCAAGGTACATCCATTTACCTACAAATGACTCTAGTTTATCCTTTTTATGGTGGTGTAGTACTCCACTGTGTAGAAAAACCACACCTTCTTTAGCCATTCATTAGTTGTTGAGCATTTAGGTTGTTTTCAAGACTTAGCTATTACAAATTGTGTTGCTATAAACATAGTTGTGCATACATCACTGTGGTATGATGATTTAATTCTTCTGGGAAGATGCCCAGTAGAGGAATAGCTGGGTCAAATAGAACCTCTAGCTGTAGTTTTCTGAGGAATCTCCATACTGATTTCCACAGTGGCTGGACCAATCTGTGTTCCCACCAACGGTGGAGGAGGATTCCTTTTTCCCCACAGCCCCACCAGCATTTGTTATTGGTTGATTTTTTGATAATCACTGTTCTTTCTGGAGTGAGATAGAATCTTAGTGTTGTTTTGATTTGCATCTCTCGAATGACTAGTGATGCTGAACACTTTTTCATGCATTTATTTGCCATTTTATTTCTTTGTCTGAGAAATGTTTATTCATTTCAGATGCCCATTTTTGGATTGGGTCTTTAAATTTGGGAGGTTTTACTCAAGTTTTTAAAAGAGCTTATATAATACTGTCAGAAAACTAAGAATCAGCCCATATACTTTGGTGAACTAAAAGTGTTCAGAAATGAATAAGAGCTTCAATGCAGGAGATAAAACATTGCAATACAAGAAAACTTTTTATGTTTTTAGAAATATTTTTGCTCATTTCTCTTCTAAATTCTATTAGCATCTCACGCTAAGATAGCATTCTAGAAATCTTACAGCACCTATATCTTCAGACAAGAGGGAAGGGACAACTCGGCATTGGATAGTAAATGAATACACAGCAACTGTAAATAGATATTCCTTGCAAAGGAAGAACAAAGACCAGAGAAAACTAGCATTTGAACAATGCACTTCGCCACTGTATAACAGAGTATCTCTGTGAAGTGGAAGCACACATTGGAATGTCATGGCAGGATCAGCTTTCCCTTAGCAAACATCTGGCTCCCGCCTGGTGTTCCCAGGAGTCAGTCTCCACAGGGACAGAGGATCTCAGCATCTGTCCCAGTGCTCTGAGCCTGCTTGACCTAAAATCATTAATTTTAACCTTTTTTTTGTCTAAAAAGGTATGGAAGAGTATTAACAATCTTTTCCCCTGCGTAGACTATGGGAAGATGTTGAGGGGGAGAAGAATCAATAGAATATTCCAGAAGTTTGGGTCTACATATAAGGAAAAATTGATAAATTTAGTTACACTGAAAATCACAAAAATTTCCACTTGTCAAAGACACTTTAAAAGAGGTAAGTCACAGATTAAAGGAAGATACTTGAAATGCATATAACTGCAAGTCTTATAGACAATTTAAATGAAGTTCCATAAACCAATAGGAAAAACTCAAAAGGTGTAAGCAATTCACAGAGGGGGAAGAGTGTTCAGCCAATCTGAAAATATACAGTAAATCCAGAAAATGGAAACAAAACAACAACCAGATATAATATCATACTCATTCTGAAAGAGAGAAAGAAAGAAAGAAAGAAAGAAAGAAAGAAAGAAAGAAAGAAAGAAAGAGAAAGAAAGGAGAAAGGAAGGAAAGAAAAGAGAAAGGAAAGAAAAAGAAAGAAAAATCTAATAGTACCAAGCGTCATTAAGCTTCCCATAAGAAAACAGAAACCATAACATTGTGGGATTATAAATTGTACACTCACTTTATAGTTATTAGATAATTTTAATAGACTTGAACATGTCCTATGAACTAGCAAGCCCACTTCTGGGTATCTGCGCTACCGAAATTTTATGCATGTCCACAATAAAGTGTAGTTCAATGTTGTCTATGATAGCACTATCTGTGAAAGAGAAATAAGGCAAAATCAAAAGCAGCCTCATAACCCATAAGTAGAATAAACAACTTTAGTTTATGCATACAGTGGCAAATAAAAAGCCATGTTTCAAGGGCACCAAAGCAGAGAATGAAAAAGAGGCAGAAAGAAAAAAAAAAATCACGTACTTTCTTAGGCAACATTATCTTTGAACCTTGCTATTCCAATTCCTGTTTCTCACTTAATAGTCCAAGCTGAAAACCTAGTGGGCTATCGCTCCCCCTCTCTAATAACAGACTTCAGACATTTGCAATGCTGAAGAATTAATGGGACTAAAGGAAGAGGTACAACGCCATCTGGCTCAGAGAAGTAGGCAGGACCCACTAATGCCAGCAGAGGAACTTGGAAGATCTACTCTGTCCCATAGCTGTGTCTTTCAAGGTGGAAGGCAAGTCCATGCATGCTAGATGTAGCTAGCTGGAATTAATTAGCCTGGACTTTTCCTAGAATTCTTAGCACTCTTCACTTGTCTGGATAGAACTCAACCATTCTTCTTTCGTTTCTTTCTTTTTTTTTGTAATTAAGAGACAGTGTTTGTATTCTGTGTACCATAGACACCTCCTTTCCCTCTTCTCCTGATAACCTGTCTACCCACATCGTAGAGAAGAACGCACCAATCCTGTGTACTGTTCCTGAGATTCATTTTCATTTGTCATTAGGGACTTCCTGTTTCTTCAACATTAAGGAGACTGAAGATCTCTCAGGGCCCAAACTCTCCAGCTTAGAGGAAGCAATGCTGTGAGTGGAGTCACATGCAGACCTTCGAGTTCCCTGGAATTCCCTCCAGGACTGTGAGGGGCCGCTGTCTGCATTGGCTGTGGAGCGTGGTGCATGATAACTCATTTCATCTGACTTGCCTTTCATCATGGAACCCTGAGCTGCATCCCTAATGGATGACCCAGGCTGCTTTCCCCTCGAAGCCAAATCAATTCACCAGGCAGCTATGTCTACAAGAGCTGAGAAAATGAGGGTATACTGGGGGACATTTGGGCAGCCACCCACCTGAAAGGTGCCACATTCAACGTCATACTTATCTTTCCAGGATGTCTTTTTGTCTCTCAGGACTGGGTTTAATTTTATGAGCAAGCATAAGGAAAAGTCAAGCCACATTAACTCTGCTCTAACACTAATTCATCTTTTAAAAAACATTTCAGTTTAACGACTCATAGTTATGAGAAAGAGAACTATTGAAAAAGTTGATGCCCTTTTGCAGGAAATGAGTTTTGCAGCAGAAGATAAAGCTGAGTGGAGAGCAAGGGCAGATAAACACACATCACCTATGGAACCAAGTCCAGGCACCTTACTAAGGAGAGAGGAGGGACCCTGAGTCTCCATCCAACTCCAGGCCTTCCTGGCTGTGTGACCTTAGCCAAGTTACATAAACTCAGTCAGCCCAGCTCTTTCATCTGCAAAATGGAATCACAATCTATCTGCTTACTCAGTGAGGACCAAGCGGGATGATGCCAGGGAACTCTTGAAGTCCACGGACATGACTCCATCAGTCCATTCACAGAACTCCATGGACATCAGCAATAGTTCAAAGTACCATTACCTCTCCCTTTGTTACTTCCTGACTCACACTCTCTCCTGCTCTTCAAATGGAGCCTCCTTCAACCACCAAACAACTTCAGATTTATACACGTGTCATTTATGTAGCTGGAGATGCACTGTGTCCAAGAGAGGGTCCCAATGAAAGGAGATGTTATACTCCATTTGAGTAATTTGAATAATATTTAGTACGGGAGCTATTTAGCATATGTGTACAGAGGAAAGGAAAAGTTCGATGGCTAGACTAGGACCCCCAGGCAAGCACCATCAGGACTACCAGTCCCCTGTCCTAAGATCCATTACTGGAATCCTGAGACAACTATGTGAATGGCTGCCTGCCAGCAGCCATGACCCTTGGAAGAAGCATATTGCTAATCCATGGAAACCCTGTAGAGAGAGAAATAAATGCCTGACTGAATTCTCCTCCACCAGATTATATTCAGTGCTTCCAGAACTCAACTAAAATTTGGAGAAAAGGGGAGCATAGCATTAGTCCATGGAAGTCATCCTGCAGGCCAGAGGACTGGGGGAAGGATGCTGATGGGACCCTCAGGACCAATGGAAGGTAACAGCACACTCATCATCTATCCCTGCTAGACTCAGACCACCTTCTTACTCTCCAGGTGAGTCTGGTCAGTCCCTACTCCATGTTGGCCCAGCAAACCCCAGTTCATAGGAACTCAGCAGAGTGTATTGCACTAGATGTTGTGGCAGCTGATTCTCTGTCCCATCTGGGAGGTTCCCAAGGCTAAGGACTCTGCCCAGCACTGATTAAGTGCTTAAAGACATATTTTCATCTCAGGTAAATATTACGAGATCCACTGGAACATGGGCTCAGCCTACATGGGTGTAAAACATGATTTAAATTCCTGAACTTGACCCTTAACACACCACTGGGAGAAAATACATAGATGACTGAAAGTTCATGGTGGATGAATTTCCAAAGAAGCTTGAGAAAGAAGGAGGAAGGGAATTCCAGGAAGCAGAGATGCCCTTCCTGTGAATCTGGAATTGCAAGAAGCTCTGAGCTCAGCACAGAGAAGGGCAGTCCACCCTGAGGGCCCTCTTGGGGAGTCCATCCAGGCCACACGACCAGTGGCTGGCAGCAAGGTTCTTGGTATCTTAGTGACCTGTGTTCTCTTCCCCCCATCTGGTTCTGGGGTTCAATGCCCAAGGAGGTGGAGGTAGGGTGGGGAAGAAGGTAGGAAAAGCAGCTATGTGTAGTCATGGTGACCCGGCCGGCTGCAGCTGACACAGATCATCTCTCAGAGGACCCAGTCATTTCTGAGGAACAGGGATCAAAACATGTTGGCAAGAACACAGAGTTCTTGGGCTTAACTGGAGAAGCAGTTGCTCTCCAGGGAAAGAAGAAGGTTACTCAAGAGCCCTGTCCCTCTTCTCTGGAGATGTAGCCAAGGCACCACTGATCTGTGCGCCTCCAATCCATGTGTAGGCCCAAGCAAGCTTGAGAGAAATCTCAGAACAAGAGAAGGACAGTGAGTTTTATTTTGGTATTGTTGTTACTTGCAGCACTGCAGACTGAACCCAGGGCCTCATGCATGCTAGGTAAGCATTTTTCCACTGAGCCATGCCCCAAGACCTATGGGAGCTTTTACTTTAAGAACAGACTTTCAGAAAACAAGCAAGCCAACTGATGCAACAAGTCCAAAAGGAAAGGTGAAGAGCAAATATAAGATCACATGGCCTCTGGCTCTGAGACCTACTGCAGGGGCACAGTTGTGTATGAGGGTGAAGAATCCCCATAGGTCGAGATCTCACAGCCTACAGAGAAGAGATGAAAAGGATGAATGGAGCATGAAGGCAGTGATCTCTGTAGCAGGCCACTGACTCCAACCTGTGCCCGTGCTCAACCCACCCCTTAACTACAGTTTAGATCCTGAATGTTCTCCAAGGCCCGTAAATCAAATGCTTTGTCCTTGGCCTGTGGCATGATTAGGAAGTGGTGAAACCTTAAGGAGTTAGGGCCCAGTAAAAGGAAATTAGGTCACTGGGACTGTGTCCTTGAAGGGGACATTGGGACCCTGGCTTCTTCTCTCTCTTTTGCTTCCTGGCCACAGTGACGCAGAAAAGCTTCCTCCATCCTGCACTCTTGTTATGCTGTACTGTGCTGCTACAGTCCCAATAACATGGCCAAAGCAACAGGGTCAAGCAACCATGGACTGACCGCTCTGATACTATGAGCCAAAATAAATCTTTCCTCCTTGTAAGTTGATTATCTTGGGCATTTGTTACAGTAATAGAAAGCTAACATGACCTTCTTAAAGACAATAATGTCCAGCTATCCAAAAGTATTGCATCATGCTGAGTTCCTAAGAATTGAACACATTCATGCTATCTGCTAAAATACTAACATAATAAATACTTAAATGTAGGGTGTCCTCCATGTGAATATTGACTCTAGGTATGTATTACCCTTACACAGTACAAATCCTGTGCAACTGCATGCAGCAGCTCTTCTTTGGCCTCATCTGAATTCAAGCAAAATAGAAAAAACTGCTCTCAAATCCCTTCTGAACATAGCTGGTATACATAACGGACTACACCCTCCAGGATGCTCATACAGCTGAGGGCAGACATAAAAGCCTTTTGCTATGTTTCAACCACTGAAGATACAACTTTGAATGGCACATTTCATTTTTCTCTAACCATGTGCCTTGCATAAAAGCATCGGGTTTTCTGTGTATCTGTGAGTTCACATGTGTATGCATGTGTGCATGTGTGTATTTGTGTGTGTGTGTCTCCACCACAAAACATATAAAACAAACTAAAATACATCAACATTTCACATGAAAATCTTTACTTTTTTGCTCCAAAACATCTTGAAAGTATTTTTATAAATTTGCTTTTGAAATTATGATCTTCCAAGTCTTATTTGATTAACTATAGGCAATGATCTCTCATCCCTAGTACACACTCGAGAATCCTTTCAAAATGAGAAAATGTGTCCTATAAATTATTTTCAAGTGATTTCTTGAATACTAAATTTAATAATAAAGCAACAACGTGTTGCATTTTACCCCAATGAGGGATAAACATTTCTGATGTATGGGGGGTTGGTAAGCATGTACGTGAGGGCAAAGGAGAGAGGTATAACTCTCGTAAGAACCTTAGGTTATCTCTTGTGCAATAAAGTTTCAGGAACAATCCTGCAACCTGTCCCCACAGCATTCTTATTTATGGAAGGTCCTACAAACTTATTTCTGAACATTCCATCCCAGAATCCTCTCAGCCAGTTCTTATTTCCTCTGCCAATATTCAGTGCAGTTTTAATTATGCCCGTCTGGAAGTCTGGAATATCAGATACAGATACATATAGGCTCTTACCCCAACTAGGACCAAGACATTGATTGAGTTTCTCAAAAACTTAAAAAACAATGTTCCAAGGGTCAGAAAAAGAAATGATCATTCTCTTGTAACACATTTTCTAGCTGAATGAAATATGACAGGTGGGGGTTTTTGTTCCCTCATGAAACCAAATGGACCTATCCAATCCAAATAAAAGTGGCAGATTGACTTCAGATGATGTAAACTTTGTTAAACTTACTGTAAGAATACATATATGGCATCCTCAGAAGGTAGCTGTCAAGCCCTCACCCAAAGCACAGGCTTGGACAAGCTTTCCCTCTTTTTGTTAAACTGGAAAACATCCAGAGATCAGGGAACTGGTGGTGCTTAAATATCGGGCTTCTGGGAAGAAGCCAACACTTCACATATTTCTAGATAACAATCACCTGAGAAGCTAATTAAAAATGCAAATCTCTGGGCTGGAGATTTAGCTCAGCGGTTAGAGTGCTTGCCTTGTAAGCACAAGGCCCTGAGTTCAGTCCCTAGCACAGGAAAAAAAAAAGCAAATCCCTAGATCTTTCTGCTGGGACACCCTTCATAGAGAACTCTAGAGTTTAGATAGAACACAGGTGTCTGTACTTACAGCAAGCAGCATTTCTTATTTCTGGAGAGTCTCTTCCCTAGGAAATTTCTAGAACACTGAGTTAAGCTAAACTACAGTGGTTCCCTGACCCCCTTATCCAGAAGTTATGTCCGAAGACCCCTAGAAGATGCTTGAAACCTTGGAAAGTACCAAACCCTATACATACCATGTACTAAGTTTTTCCCTACATATATGTACCTATGATAAATTTTAATTTATAAATTAGTTATAATAGAAAATAAAAATAATTACTAAAATAATTTTACAATCAAGATTGAACAATAAGTTACAAAAATTGAGCAATCAAGTCTAAGAATAAAACAGAACAATTAAAGCAATCATCGATACTCTCGTGCAAGGGTTCCTGGAATACACGTACTGTGATATCCCTACAGCCGATCTGACAACTGAGATGGGTAACAAGTAACGAATGGGAAGGCAGCATATACAGTGTGGAAAAGGGACGATTTACGTTCCAGGCAGGATGCAGAGAGACAGCAGGCGATTTCAGCACACTATTCAAAACAATGCACACTTTAAAAATTTCTGGAATTTTTCATTTAACAATTTTGGACCATGGATGACCATGGGTAACCAAAACTGCAGATAAAGGGAGATGACTATACATGCAAATGACAGTGATTAAATAACCTATGCAATGGGTAAATAACCTATGCAATGGCATATTCATAACCTATGCAATGGCTATTCATAATTTTAGTAATTGAATTTTGATGTATATATTGTACAATGTATAAGAAATCCTCAGAGGCCATTAGCTTATTGGGCATTAAACACAGGTGCTGCCACAGGAACCTAACATTTGAGAATATGGAGTTGTCAGTTAAGCCTGGCAAGCTCGTATCCTCACTTTGGTGTCCTTCAGAAGTGTGGGCAGAGTAATAGTCCTCGCCAGCCCCTACACCCCCATACACTAAGTATCTCACTCACTGGCTCTGAAATCTGCAGCCAGGTTCAAAGTCCTGCTGTTATGCTGTTAATCCCAGTATCTGAGACCAGTCACCACCCTCGCAGCCTCAGCTTTCGCATCTAAGAAGAGGACTCAGTAACACATGTTGCTCAGAGGATTTGATTTTCTCCCACCTAATCCTGGAGGGAGTTGTGCAGCACAGTGCCAGGAGCTTGGGCTTCTTGAGGGCAGAAACCTGGCTTCAAGGGCGGGGGTGCGGCTCGGTGGTAGAGCACTTGCCAAGCACACACAAGGCCCTGACTGCATCCCCACTACTGCACACACAAACCACAAAACAAAACAACAAAAAAAAACTGGCTTCAAATCCTGACTCCACCTGTCTTTCGCTACCTTTGTGGACTTGGATGCACGTCTCTGCATACCTGTGAGATGCAGTGTGATGCAGGTTGGGAGCTTGGGACATACGGTACAATCAACACTCTGAAACACAGCTATGTTTGACCAGGGAAACCTTCGCTGTGACTGGGAAAGGGTGAATCTCACTTCACAGAAAAGTGACCCACACCTCCTCAGTGGCAGCCTTCAAGAAAACAAGGCCAACAGGAGCACTGTCCTTGAGAGAGGATGACCCATGGGACCAGGACGTGACCTTCACCCACTCCTCACCAGCCACTAACTGGGCCCACCTGCATCCCAGCAAGGTCTGCGTGGCAGCTAAAAGACTCTGACCTTGAGGACCCAGCAGAGGGCAGCCATGGTGGAACTTGGCACTGAAGGGAAGGGCCTGTCCTCACTTGAAGAAATGCTCCCCAGCTTTAACTTCCAAAGACTCCAAAGGGTTGCAGTTCTCAACAGACAGGCATGTTTTTACCCTCCAGAATCCAGTAATACCACATCCTCACTCCACCAAGCTGACTCTCAATTATCCTTTAAGTCTCAGCTTCTGGGAAGCTCCTCCACAACCCTCACTGCTATAGACTGCAGGTCTGTATCGCCCCAAAATTCATTTGGTAAATCCCAGGCCCCCCGCCCATGGATGTGTGGATGTAGGAGGCAATTAGGTCCTGATAAGAGCCCTCCATGAATGGGACTGATGCCACTGTGAAAAAGGACCCAGAGGGCTGCCTCAGCCCACTGCCGTGTGAGGACACAGAGGAACAGTGGCCATCTGTGAAACAGGAAGCAGACCTCACCACATGCTGATCTGCTACAACCTTGATTTGGGCTCCACCTCCACTAGAAGGGTAAGAAATACTTTGCTGTTTTCTACAAGCCACTTGGTCTTGGTACTTCATCACAGTCGTCTGACTGGAGAGACACCCAGAATGGGAGAAGGCCCTTGACCAAGGCAAGCTCAAGCACCCCACCACAGTGTCCCCTCTGGCTGCCCCCCAGCACCAGGGAGCCCCCTGTCATAACTCCATTCAGCTCTGCAGTCCTTGTGCATCTCCGGCAGCTTCAGGAGGAGAGGGGCTATTTCTCTGAACATCGACTCCTAGCACCAGGCTTGGCTCTGAACAGGTGCATGAGGGATGTCTACGGCCTGAACAATCGCCCTGGGCTACATTCCAATAGGTGAACTGTAGATCTAACAAGGCTGTTCAGAAATCCCAGAGGGGGTGATTCTAATCCACAGAGCCCCACTTGCTTTGAGAATGACTATAGTAGCAAGAGTTGCTGCTGATGA
The DNA here is from genome assembly GCA_004026905.1 of Hystrix cristata. Classification (NCBI taxonomy): domain Eukaryota; kingdom Metazoa; phylum Chordata; class Mammalia; order Rodentia; family Hystricidae; genus Hystrix; species Hystrix cristata. Next base: position 10,931 of record PVJO010017382.1, on the reverse strand, counting down.
AAGTGAGCTATGCCTAGAACAGAAAAAGAGCTTGAGAGTCCCTGACCTAATTGAGAAGAAAAGAAAAGTTTGTTCTGACCAGGGCAGGTTGAAGTCGCCATAAGGCTCCCAGGCAGGATGGAAACCTCAAGGCAGCAACAGGCCTCTGCGCAAGGTGTTTGGGTTCACAGAAAGCCACACCCAGGATTTCCTGAGTCCCCCCCCCCCCCAACAACCATTTTGCCTGGATGATTCAGCTACTTGGTCCCTGGGGCTGTCTCACGGCTGCTGTACCTGTCCAGGAACACACACGTCACATTTCTGTCATTTTGGCCTATCTGGCAGGACTTTTGTTTACTGGCAAATACAGCTCACTGGTGGATTTCAAAGATGGAAGTGAGTCTAGGATTAAATACAGCTCGAGGAGGCAAACTATCTGCCTACCAGTAGAAGCGTCTCCTCTCTTTGAGGGCCCTCTTTCTCTTCCATCTTCCCCATCTTGTGAAATAAACCATAGTTCATTTCAGTGAAATCTCAGTAGGTTTGTGATAAACTATTTCTTTGTCCTTTGCATAACTGGATTTGTTTCCGCCCTTAGCAACCACAATGCCTGGATTTAAACAACTATCAACACCAGATTATAAAATTAAGGTACCAAGAGATTAAACAGTGTGTCCCATGTCATAAGCTGCTAAATAGCTGGGTGGGAATTCAGGCCCTAAACTGCCTGTTCCTGTTCTCTGTAGTGAATCATGCCAAGACATTCTTCAGGGACTCTAAGAATATTTCTGGATGTGTTTTGCCTGTAAAGAAAATCTGTTTATAAAAGTGTGCTAGATTGCAGCAGTAGAGTTAGGAAATGCTTGCCACAAAGATAAAACTATAGCTCTATTGTGGCAATAATAAGTAGTAACATCAGCAGCTAATGTTCATTCAGTGTTCACTATGGGCTTAGTACTGTGCTAGTCACTTTGAATATATTTTATCACATTTATGTTATCTATTTTTAGTTGAGAACATTGAACCTCGGAGAGGTTACATGACTCATCCAAGATCTCAGAGCCAGGAAGAGAAAAGTTCTGTGTGGTTCAAAGTGGCTGTCCCTGAACTTGAAACCTCAGAGGTCACCTTGTTGCGGCCACTATAATAATTCCTAACAGAGAGGGGAGTGCCCAGGTCAGGGTGGAGAATTTGTGAAGTTTTCACTAAAGGTCAGAGAGCTAAATTATGAGATGAGTTTCTAGTGAAAGCTAAGATGCTGACTGCAATCCGCAGTTAGCGTGGTCTCTGAGACTGTCCCCCAGGCTTGGAGCCAGCAATTTATGCTTCAGAGTCACACACAGCTTGCAGGCACCAACTCTGCAGTAGCAAAGAAAATGGATGAACTGCCCTGAGACGATTTCTCTGCAGGCACCAACTTTCCTTAAAAGGCCTCCAGCGTATATACAGTTCTGACATGAGGGCAAAACTAAACCACAGCTGGGCCTCTCTTCCCCCTTATATGGTCAAGTATGACGCGATGGCATCCTCCCTTCTAATTTATGAAGCAAAGGAGTGGAGGAAAGTCGATCAGGAGATGTGGCGATATTTTACCAGAGAGAAGACATAAAGCTTATCTTGCTGGCAAGTGACTTAGAAGACCAAGTGGAACAGAATGCATACTTGCTGAGTTTTTTTTTTTTTTTGTAATTCTGAAGAATAAACACTTGTTCCTCTCTTGTATATCAAGTGAAACCAAAGAATATGCACAACTCCCCCCAAGTACTAGAGCAAGTGAAAAAGCAAGAATAAAAATGTTTAGGCTTTATTCTTCATAAATGTATCCCTCTCTCAACCTTACCTTTGTTTCCCCATCACACACACACACACACACACACACACACACACACACACCCATGACACACACACGGTATGACTAAAAATTTAAAATACAGTGACTTAAATTTTTAAAAATTCATTACAGGAAAAGACACGTTGCCATTAGCTCCACTGAGCATACTCCCCCTCACTTTAAAAACACTCATCTGTCATCCTCGCCACTTTCTGAAGCAGCCCTAGAAATCCTCTTTCGTACTTTTAGTTGGGCTGTCGTGGCTGACTCGATGCCCTGACCAATTCAACACCTTTATCTTTCACGGTCATTTTGACTTTGGGAAAAAGCCAGAAAAGTCACACGATGCCAGATGCAGTAAGGTGGATGAGGAAACACTGAGATGTTTTTATATATTTGACAGAAACTGCCCTACTGGAAGTGATGTGTGACATGGAGCACTGTCCTGAAGGAGAATGAACCACCTGTCCATTTCTCGGGCCATTCTCCATGCGTATCATTTCTTAAAGGCTCTAACAAGCTGTTACAATGTGCATAGTTCATTGTAGTGTCCCTGGGTACACACTCAGTTCGCAGCCTTCCATCAAGGTCAAAAAAACACAATGGACATCACCTCGATGTTGGATCTCAACTGATCCAGGAGAACTGGGTGGTTTCCACTGAGAATTCTGAACCTTGGTCTCAGAATCATAACCACAGACCCGAAGTTCACCCTCCATTATGGAATTTCTTGAAAAGCTGAACTCCGAAGCAGCATGATCACACAACTCCAGTGAAATGCATATTTGTGTGATCTATAATTTAAGACACACTTTAAAACACACCTCCTCTCAACCATAGCTCACAACTGACTGCACCGAACGAACTGGAATTCGTCACACTCCATTACTAAGGTTGGAGGCACAGTTGCTGATATTAAAGATCTCTGTCTGTCCCTTGGGTGGCACTGGCAGCAGCATGCACTGTATATACTGAGAAACACAGACAGACACAGACAGACAGAGACTCACATAGGTACACATAGATATACGCAGCACATATGCAGCCTATTAAGCATCTGAAAAGAAGGAACAATTTTATTTTAAACAGAATAGAACTATGACAAAGGTCCAGTCTACTACCCATGAGTTCTTATGTCTAAAGGGCCTTACCCATGTTGTTAGGAGTTGGACACCAAATATTCTCATCATGTTTCTATTTTAAGATTGGAACCAATAAAGACAAGGGGTTGTAACAATTAGAATGTATAGGACAGTGGTTTGCACACTGTAAATTACACAATACCCACAGTTATTTCAAACGCTGGTAATATCCTTCTAGGATTGTTATTTTTTAAATAACTCTATTGTTTTTATTTAATGCACAAATGGGTTTCTTGGATGTAACAAAGTATAAGTTATGTCATTATTTAAACTATCTTTACCCTTGTGATAATTCACTTTCATTTCATTTGGTTAGGTTTCTGAATTAATTTAAAGTTCATATGCCAAATGACCAAATTCTTCTCTCCTGCTTCAAAAAGCCAAGGAATCCTTTAGCAACCATTCTACATTTTAATGGTATATTTACAAGAGAGACAGACAGGGAAACTTTGGGGCATTTGAAACACGGAGCACAAATTGCTTCACCACATGCAAATTGCATGTATGCAAGAAGCTCCTTGATGTGAAAGCGAATAGTTTTTAAAAACATTATGGTCACACATGGTGACACATGCCTATAATCTCAGCACTCTGGGAGGCTGAGGCAGGATGATCACAAGGTTGAGCCCAGCCTGGGAAACCTAGTGACTTAGCTGTGGACCATGATTCCAGCACATAAATCTTTGAGGAATACTCTCCGATCATATCAAAACAATAGCAGAGTCTTAGGGAACAGCCAGTCTAGCCTCTTTTGTCTTTTGATGAGAAAAAACAGAGGTCCAGGCAAAGTAGCTGACTTCCCCTTGGGTCTTATAGCCAGTTATGGCAGAGCTTGGTGGGAATTCTGAGCCAAGTTTAGTTCCCAGGTCATTGTTCTTTCTGTTATAATACCCAATACGTGGCCCAGGCCATTCTGCATGGCACCCACACCTATCCAAACACTCTACAGGGTTGTTTGGTTTAAAATATCAATTTGGCCACCATGGTAATCTGGAAACTATAGTTCCTGCCTCTCCAATACCCATCCTTGCCTGAGGAAACAGTTTATTTTACAGAACCTCTCTCTTGCCTGCCTCATCACTCAGTGATCTCTTCTTTCTTTGACCCTCCCTCCATGGACAAAGACCGGGCATGCGACTCAAACTGCACATGACCCAAACTAGACAGAGCAAATGCTAAGTCTTGCTTCTAGTTTTTGAGATCAACTTTTCCACTGGTTGTGAGGTTTACTCCTTATCCATTCATGGCATTTCCTTTAACTAACCTAAAATCAGTCTTACTACTTGCATCCCAAGAACTCTACTTGACCTCTGCCTCCTCACCCCATGACCATAAATGTACATCCACTTAACCAAATCTGATGGAAAGTGAAGTTGAGGTTAAACATTCCTTTCTTGGAAGCACAGTGGATGTAAGACTCTGCATTTGGATTGATGAGGCAGTTCCAAAAACCCAGTCTCCTCAATACCACTGCTCTGGTCATGTGCTGCCTTGCCTTTGATCCCAAAGCACATCACCCCCAAACTAAAAGGCTTAAGATTCTATTTGTGTGGCTGAAAATAGAAATAGTCACGAACCCACAACTGCGAAGTGATTCAAATGACTCTCCTAAGTAGTGTGTGCAATCTCCTCAAGATCCAGTGCCAAAAACCTACTGGACTCTGCCACATCTGCACAGGTAGACAGACTGTCCTTCATGTCAGTCTGAGTTTTATCTTTAATTTTGTCTTGCTAAGACAGCACCACAGTCTCTGATATATATAATACATCCGTATGCAATTTCCACACAATAGGAGCAAGGGTCGTTTATTTTAAAGATACAAGCACCATTAAGTGACCTTTCTGCCAAAACCCATATTGCTCTTTTGTTACAGAGCTACACAAATATTTGTGTTTTCTGTTTAACTTGGCAGCATGGCAAACTTTCAGACTCTCTACTGCTCTTGCTTTGAAACCACTGCCTGTCTTACGCTGAGGTCACTGTGTATTTACTGTGATTCTTTAAAATAAGATTTAATTTTTTAAAAGAGAGTTCCAAACCTGTCGTTAAAGAGGTCCATCACTGGCAGTTGCCCAGAGAAGTGATAAACAACCCAGAAAACACAGAATTGAGAGGCAAGCTTTAAAAATGTATTTTGTTTATTAATCTACAATGAAATTGACTTTTCAGTGTGTTGTATTTTACGAATTTTGGCACATGTAAATTCAGCAATCTAGCATTACAGTTGGGATACAGAATTATTTCCTTCACCCCCAGAAACTCCCTTGTGTGGTCATATTTGTTCCCCACCACAGCACTGCCGTTTTTGTTTCTATAGCTTTGTCTGTCTGAGCACATTATAGATGGATTCATACAGCATGAGATATTTGAGTCAGTTTTGTTTCAGTCAGTAAAATCCCTTGAGATCCATCCCACTTGTGTGTATCATTGGTTGTATGATACTGTGGAGTTTTATTCTACTGTGTGGATATATCGTAGCTTGTTCACTTGGTCAAACGCATGCACATTTATGGTCATGGGGTGAAGAGGCAGAGGGCAAATGGATTTGGGCTATTTCTGGTTTGGGGGCTATTATAAATGGGGCTGTTATAAATACCTATGTACGTATTTCACGTGAATCGTAAAATTTTAATTCTCTAAGGTATACTCATAGGTGTGAAATTACAGGGTCATATTATAAGTATCTGTTTAACATAAGAAACTGAAAGCTTTCTAGAGGCATCTGGTGTCCCATTTGCATTCCCACCAACACAAGGAGAGCCCCAGATGAGGGATATCCTCATCGGCACTTGCAATCAGCAGCATATTTCATTTTAGCTGTTTGAATTGTTGTGTAGTATGTTTGATTTGCACCTCCACAGGTTAATGGTGTTGAACATCTTTTCATGTGCTTATTTACATCCTTACATCTTCTGGTGAAGTATCTGTTCAAATATTTTGCATATTTTAATTGAATCAACTACTTCTACTCTTCCAGTATATTGAAGACATCAAACATGCTGTAATTGCTTCAGCATCACTGTCAAAAAGCAATTCTCCATATCAATTTATGTCTACTTCTCTATTTTGTTTCACTGATCTGCATGTCTACCCTATTGCCAGTACCACACTGCTTTTGGCTAATCAGAAAGCATGATTCCTCTAGGTTTCTTCTTCTTTTTCAAAATGATTTCATCTATTCTAGTTTGTTGCCATTGATTTTCAGTTTGTACAAATCTACCAAAATCCTGTAAATATTTTTTAGGAATTTCATTAAATCTATGGAATTATTTGAAGATAAATGACATCTTTATTATGTTGTGTCTTCCAATCACCAGATATGGTATGCCTTTCATGTAGGTATTGATTTTTTTATTAATATTTTGTAGCTTAAGGGTACAGATAATGTATGTACATTATTAAATGCACAGCTAAATATTTCATTTCTTGAGCAATTGTAAACAAGATCACTTTTTTCACTTCAGTTTCCAAGAGGACATTGGTAATATATAGAACCACAATGTACTTTTACATACCAACTTCACATATTATGAACTTTGTCAGTTCTAGGAGGCTTGTTGCTTTGTTTCATTTTGTTTTTTGAGACAGGGTATCGCTATGTAGTTCAGGCTGGCCTTGAACTCACTATGTATCCCAGACTGGTCTTGAACTCACAGTGATCCTCCTGCCTCAGCCTCCCAAATGCTGGGATTACAGGTGTGAGTTGCCATGCCTGGCTCTACGAGGTTTTTAATGAGTTATTTAAGATTTCCTATGTAGACAAGCACGTCACTTACAGATTGAGACAATTTTATTTTTACCTTTCCACTCAGCATATCTTTTAATTATTTTTTCTTGCTTTATTACATTGGTTAGTGTTATGGTTTAGACCTAAGGTATCTCTTAAAAGCCTCATATGTTTCAGAGATGGTGATTGAATCATGGGGGAGCAATACTTATCAGCAGACTAATCCAAAGATGAGTTCACAGCTCAATGTGCTGTTGGGAGTTGGGGGGGGGGGCTGGTTGGAAAAGGCAGGTCACTGCAGGAATGACCTGGAAGGATATACTTTTATTCCCAGCTCCTCTCCTCTCTCTCTGTTTCCTGACCATAATGTCATGAGCAACTTTCTCAACCAGGCCCCTCTATCACGCTATTTCTGCCTTGGAGCCAGTAAACCATGGACTAACCTTACTGAAAATGTGAGCCAAAATAAACCTCACCTCCTTTAAGCTGCGAGTCTTGGGTACTTGTCCCCATGACAAGAAAGTGACTAGAACTGTCAATATAGAGTTGAACAGTAATGGTGAGACCAGACATCCTTGCTTGTTCCTGATCTTACAGGGAAGGTACTTAGTCTACCATTAAATATGATTAACTATAGGGTTTTTTGTAGGTTCCCTTTATTAGGCTGAAGAAGTTATTTTGTATTCCTAGTTTGAATGATATTGAATTTTTGTCAAATGATTTTGTCTCAGTTGAAATGATCATGCAGCTTTTCTTCATAAGTTGCTTATAAAATAGATTATATTGATTGATTTTTTAAAATATTAGACCAGGATAAACCTCACTGATATTTCCTCTTATAGACATCTGAATTTATTATGTTAATATTTTGTTAAGGATTTTTACACATCAATTTTTGGTAGGAATATTGCTCTATATTTTCATTTTCTTATACTATCTGTATCTGGCTTGAGTTTGAGATAATGCTGATCTCATAAAACCTCATGGGACGTATTCCATCCTCTTCTATTTTCTGGAAGAGACTATGTATGATTTTTAATGTTTATATAATCCACTGGGACATTTATCTGTATTTGGAAGTTTCCTCTTTTTTTTTTGAAGGCTTTAAACTGGGATTCTATTTCCTTGAATCTTAAAAATATTCAAATTATCAGTTTCAGCTTGGGTGATTATCCCACTCATCTACATTGTTGAATGTGTATATGGAGAGGTGTCTGTAGTGCCCCCTATTATATTTTTAATATTTAAAGGGTTCAGACAATTATTGCCAAATTGTGGGGGAATGTAGGCCCAGTAGGGCCAGAAGTACAATTTTTCAATAACACAACAATCAGAATTTGTATATGAAATTTCTCAGTTTTTCAATGTTAGCAAAATAATTCAAAAGTAAAATTCCAGGGTATCGATTTGCTATTTGGGGGCCAGAGAGAAACTGACAGTATTTCTACAAATTTGGATGTGTGTATATACTGTGTATGTACGCTATGTGTGTGATCCCTTTGAAAACACTCATCTCTGTCCTTGAGATGCCTGAAGACTTCTCACTGTAGCAAAAGCTTGTTATTTAGAAACTTAGTGGTGCAGTAACATGTGTAAAATATTACACCATTCAGAAAGTGATATTCAACAACTTGTAGACCACTGCCTGTGCGCTAGACTTCCTGGCCATCACTATGAACTCTTTTCTCTGCAAGTCGTATCACTTCATGGAAGTTGCTAGGTTTCCTTTGCTCCACTAACAGTGTCCTTCATCAGACACCTCATCCTTTAATAAGAACCCAGAAGAAATGAAACAAGAGAAGAAAATTAGTAACAGAGAAAAAGAATCCTGCAAATTATAATTAACTTGTGTTGCCAAGAACGCTTAATTTGCAGGTCACTGAAGAGTGTATGTCATTTCTCATTGATTTTAATTTCAAGGTGAGGTGAAGAGATGGGAACAGTGAAGCTGAATGTATACTACAAATACTGTGTAAGTCAGTTCTTCAACACTGTCAATAATGGGAAACCTAGAGTTACTACAAATAAATATAAAATTCATTAACATAGATGAATTGTTTATTTTAGAGAAGAAATTCATTAACATAGATGAATTCATATAGTACCTAGTTCCCAGGCGGCTCACTTAGCTGATGAGAGCATACTGCTACCATAATAAAAGTTACACACCTGAATAGGCTAGAAAATACATCTGAGCACATGGTATAGGGTAAAAAGCGTGGGCCCTGGAGTCAGAGTAACCTGGACCTCAATTCAGGCACCTTCATGTGCTAGAACATGACCTTGAGCCTTGAGTTCATCTGCTGTAAAGCCCAGTCAATAATGAAGGTATTTTAAACAGCTTTTCTACCTGTAAGTCACAAAGTCTCAGCTCAAGTTGCCTCAGTGATAGGGTAGGCTTCTGTGAGATGTAGCAGTCTGTAAGAATAAACTGGAGAATGAGGACACAGAAGTGTCCATCATAAAGCTACAGCTGCAAAGACACCCCGGAAATGCTAAACGAGCAGGCCTGGGGGGAAAAGTCTTACATTGCTCAGCATCTGCGGAGTGTATAAGCCTGCCGTTTAGCTCGTCCCACACCTTCACCCAGACCTTCCTCTCTCTGGCTTAGTCACCTTCGTCATCTTCCTCCCTTTATGTATATATCTTTATCTTCTAGATCCTGCTTTCTCATTCTTCTGCTTCCTATAACTTCTACTCACTCATTACCATCAGGATTCCACCAAGTTCCCCCATCTCATGACCTTCCAACTGATTCTGCTTTTTCCCACCTGGTGATTGTATATTAAAATTACTAAATTCAAGGCTCTAAAAACAAGAATCTTCTAGACTTGGGAGTCCCCAGTTTGGGCAGAACTTTTTGCTTTATCCCAAAAGTCACCGACCAGTCTGTAAATGGGCCACACAGAGCTGGCTGCGCACTCTCGAGCTAAGCTATGACAATTCAAAGCTGGAGTTCTGCGGCGGGGAAGCTAGAGTACAGAGTGTAACATTGGCAGGGTTGTGGCAGGACTAGTTGCCTTATAAAGTATGTGGCTGTCGGCACTGCGGTTGACATTTCTGGCACAGCGTCTCTTTTGGGTCCTATCTTGTATACACATCTAGCATGTTCCTGATCCCCAGCAGGCACAAGATGTCTTAGTTAAGTCACAGTGTCACCAAGCACTAATGGAGCACCTTTTATGTCTGGGGCATAACTGTAGGCATTGGGACTATAATAATGACCAGTTTGATGTGGTCTTGACTCTTACAAAGTTTATAATCTAATGAAAGAGACAATCAAATATATGTAAGCAACCCAGTGAATCTATTCTTAGGTATATAATTAAAAGAAAACATATGTCTGTACACAAACTTGTCAGAATTATTAATAACAGCCAAAAGATGGAAGCAACCAAAATGTCTGTCAATGGACAAATGGATAAGCAAAATGGGGTACACCCATACAATGGCCTATTATTCAGCCATAAAAAGGGATGAAGAGCAGATGCATGTGACAGCATGGATGCCCCCTTTAATTTAGCTTAAAACATTAAGCTAAATTAAAGAAGCCAGACAAAAAGGTGCTTTAAGAGTCTGTTCATATGAAAGCCTCAAATAGAGAAATATTCAGAGCCAGAAAATAGATTCATGGTTGCACAGTGCTGGGGAGGTAGAGGGTGAATGGGAGAGGAATAACCGAAGTATTTCTTTTCACCTAAAATTAGTGAAGGTTCTAGATTAAAAATGGGCAACTGAAATGAATAAACATTTCTCAGATGAAATGAAAAGGGCAAATAAATATATGAAAAAATGTTCAACATCACTAGTCATTCGAGAGATGCAAATCAAAACAACATTAAGATTCCATCTCACTCCAGAAAGAACAGCAATTATGAAAAGATCAACCAATAACAAATGCTGGTGGGGCTGTGGGGAAAAAGGAATCCTCCTCCACCATTGGTGGGAATGTAGATTGGTCCAGCCACTGTGCAAATCAATATGGAGATTCCTCAAAAAGCTATAACTAGAGGTTCCATTTGATCCAGCTATTCCCCTACTGGGGATCTTCCCAGAAGAATTAAAATCATCATACCAAAGGGATATATGCACAACCATGTTCATAGCAACACAATTTGTAATAGCTAAGTCTTGGAAACCACCTAAATGCCCAACAACCAATGAATGGCTAAAGAAGGTGTGATTTTTCTACACAATGGAGTACTACACTGCCATAAAAAAGGATAAACTAGAGTCATTTGTATGTAAATG
>PVJO010017381.1:0-39366 GCA_004026905.1 Hystrix cristata | reverse complement strand
CTTTTATCTCCTACTTTTCTAGGAAGAAAAAAGTTGTTTTTTTTGTTCTGTTTTGTTTTGTTTGGTTTATGTGTGTATGTGTGTGTAGGGGGGGTGGGGGGGTTACTTGGGCTTGAACCAAGGGCCTTTCTACCACCGAGCTACATCCCCAGCCCTTTTTTATTTTTTATTTTGAGACAGAGTCTAAGTCCATAAATTGTCAGGTTGAGCTTGAACCTAGGATCCTCCCGCTTCAGCCTCCAAGAATACTGAGATTACAGGTGTGCACTGCCACAGCCAGGAGACCTCGGGATGTTTACATACCTCTTCTCAGTTATTCTTGAGTGGTCTCCATGGAACTGCTTTGCCCAAAATTTAGTTGGGTCTAAGAAAAATAAATTCTCCCTTCATCCCTCGGTTAAAAATTAATTAAAATATCAAGATCTTATATATCAGCAAGTTCATGGAGAGATATTGACACAGGCACTGCGGATTCTCTTCTTTTAGTGTGTCCTGATTTTTCTCTTTCCAGCATCACAGTGAGTTTTAGTGAGGTCGTGCAATTCAATCCACATGGCTGAATGTCAGCTCTTGTACATACTAAACCAGACATTCCTGGATATAGATGTCTCCCATCATGTATAATTCACTCTCTTCTTTGATTTAAAAGATGGATGGAGCCCTTGAGATTGCACGTGGGAGGCACCAACTTAAGGTAGTTTACGGTAAAAAAAAAAAGGGGGGGATGACTTTAGGGATCAAGAAGCCCAAGGGCAAAGTATAGCCAAGCCCAGGAAAGGACAGGAGCCAGGGGGATCAGGACCTTCCGACCATCTCCTGTCTCTATGCGTCGCACTTTTTCTCTGCTGTCTCTGCAAACCAGCTTCCTTGCTTCTCAGGTGGGAGGCATAGCTGGCCCACAGCTCTGCTTGTTTCTGGTCTGTGAAAGAGGAACTAGTCAGCCCCTTTTGGAAATCTTTCTCCTTCTTTCCCTTTTCCTCTTTTTCACTACCTCCTACAAGCTCACAATTCTAAGAACTGGACCTTGCTGGGTCCATGTTGGTTCAAGGGCCAACCCGGGTGCAATCAACCAAAGAAAGCACTGTGGAGAAAAGGTGAGGGTCTCACTGGGCACATGGATCCTGAGATGGGTCCGAATGGTACCTGAGGGGTAGGGCTGTAGGTGGGGTACTGTTACAAATGTAGGGATGCCCCAGATGCATTGATGCTATTAACTGTCACTTACATCGCGTTCGTTACATAAGTGATCATCCCACACCCTCTGTGTGACTGGGAAATGCTGAAGTGGCCATTGCTGTGGAGGACTCTCTTCTAAGCACTTTACATTCAATAACCTATCTAACCCTCGAGCGGCCTTAGGAGAAAGGTGCTACCACCATCACCATTCTGAGATGAGGCGGCTATGGAATTCCCAAAGGCAGATCCTCCTTTCCCCCGTCACGCCAGTCTGAAGATATAGTGTGCCCTTTGCACAGGAGCTACCGTCCCCCGTCCTGCCTCTTTCTCAGCTGGTCAGCGCTTTATTGAGCACATCAGGCACTGGCCCTGCAGTTTCCCATCAGCTCTCATTTAGACCAGGGATAGACAATCCTCAGAGTCACAAAACTGCCCTGCATTTAGGCCAAGTGAGGCAAACTGAAATGTGTGCCCTTCCTCCTCACTCTGCCCTTCACCCCACGCCATCCACGTTGACTGGGAGATGCTGGCATGTCTGCTGCTGCGGCCTCGGCTGTCGCCAGCCCTCTGCCGGGTTGAAGCGATGTGCTGAGTTTCATTCGGTTAAGAAGCAGAAAGCTGATCCACCAGTTCCAAGTTTCAGGCTATTTCTTTTGAGTAATCAGACGAGAGACCAGAAATTACTCCAGGACAAGACTGCCTGCTGGTCCTCTCTCCCTGGTGACTGGCTCTGGGAAACAGCTTTCTTTTTTGCCACTAAAATTTGCAGATAGTCCCTTTAGTTTACTTAGAAGCCCGGGTAAGGTGGCAGTGTTAAGTGGACTGACTTCTGGAATTCAGAATGCTCTTGACTTTGATTATTTTAGAATCCAGACAAGAGACTGTGAAGCCTGTGTGTTTGCCAAGAGCTAGCCTCATACCCTTCCACCAAAAAGCGTGTGTTTGTCCTCCCTCCTGGGAGACAGGGAGGCAGGAGAAGGCCCGCTGTCCCTCATCCGCGATGCTGCACTATAACCCATCCATTCCGTCACACCAGCGCCCCACAAATTGTCAGCCAGAGAGCCTCAGACAGAGAGGACTTCACTGGGAACATCATTCACACTGCCCTCGGAGTTCTGGGAAGAGATCTGAATGCATATTTTAAAAATCTGGCAGAAAATACTTCTTAATCCCTGTTCAAACATTTTTCCAAATCCTCTCACGTTGACATTAAAGTGTCCCCAAATTTCACCCAGGAATTAAATCTAAGTTATTTAAATTGTGTGATCAGAAATTGACATTGCAGCTTAAATACGCAGATTGTGGCATTAGTGCTGCAGTGATATTTGCCAGTTCTTCTGGCTATATTTTGGGGTAAAATTCCAAAATTCTTGAGCTAATTATATAATACGAATAATGCAGCCTTTGTGGTATCCATGGCAGAAGTCAGAATGGAATCCCATTGGTTTTTAAAGCTTTCACTAAATGTGGAATTGCTACTTAGACCCCTGTGTAGAGCAAAATTACCATCTTATACTATGACTCTATTGCAAACACCCAGAGAAGTTCTGTCTAGTACTTCCCTCATGGGAAAATACTGTTGTACACATTGGCACAAATCAGATTGGAACAGAATCTTCTCCCACCAGCCAGTGGTACCAATCCCAATCTTATAGACTACTGTTGTGACTCCCAGTGTGTCATGGAGGAGCATAAGTGTCCAAACACACAAGGAAGAGGTTAGTTCAATCTGTTGTCGGAAAAAAAAAGTCATTTAGGGAGCATCTCCCTGATTTTGGCCCTTGTAAAATAGCTAAGAACCCAGGGAAATCTGAGTTCAAGGAAAAAGCTAAATGCTGGGGAGTTTCCCTGAAGCTCATTCAGATGGAGGAGATACCATCTAATTCAAAAAGGCTGAAAAAGTGAAAGTGATCATGTAACGAATTTAACCCAGCAAACTGCCTGTATCCCAAATTCCTTCTCACTTCTGTAATGCTCACTTTGATAAATTGCTCCCCAGGTTTCCTTCCTCTCATATGATCACTCCATTCTTGTCCCTCTCTGTACGATACCCGATGCTTTCCATGTTGACTGGAAAATGGTGGGGTGGCTGTTCCTGTAGAAGATAAGGTTATCACCGCCCCTCTGCTGAGCAAGAGCGACGGACGAGGCGATGTACGCAGGGTGCCCCATACTGAGAGGCCCCAAAGCTTGTCTGGGGCCAGAGGGGCCTGCCCTACCCTGCTGTAGCTAACATGGGCTCTGGAGCTGGTCTGCTGGGTTTCAGACCCCTCTCTGCTTGTTATTGCCTCTCTTCTACCTCATTTTCCTCCAGAAATGGGAGTAAGCAGCAGTACTTCCCCAGTGGTTTGTTGGAAAAATTAAAAGAGGTAAAGCATGTAAGGTACTTAGACTAGTGTCTAGTACACCTCTGCACTTGGAGTCAACTAGCATCATTATCTTTACTGTAGTGAGAATCATGATGATGGGGTGTGTGCGTGCGTGTGTGTGTGTGTGTGTGTGTGTGTGTGTGTGTGTGTGTAAAGAATCCATGGTCAACAGTATTTGTGTTTGGTTTATCTCTTACGCTTCACAGTAATGAAGTTTATTATCCCTACTGCAAATGAGGAAACCAAAATCCAGACGAAGGACAATACCAGTCTCTCATCATAAACCTAGTAAGCACAGATCTAGGAATCAGTATTGAGTCAGCTTTACTAACACAGGCTGGATGAGCTTCCTTGGTGCCATCTTAGTGCTCTGTGTGCCTCTGCGTCTTCACGCATCACATGGTATCTAACTGGTGGGTTTCTGGCTCGCCTCCAGCTAACTCCTTCCTCTCCAGTGACAAGCAGAGCACCTGCCACGTGATGGCAACCCAGGAAGAGTTGGAGATTTGTGTGAAATAGCTGCAGCTCTGTCAGGGAGCTCCCGTGTATAGAAAGTGTTCTATTGCATCTCTTTTTTAAAAGTTTCTTTCTTTAATTTTTTTTTTTTGAGACAGGGTCTACCCAGGTTCTCCTCAAACTTTCAGTCCTCCTGTTTCAGCCTCTTGAGTAGCTGGGATTCCAGGCATGTGCCAGTGCGTCCAGCTATACATCCTTCCTCCTGACTGCCTGATGCCATAGGACACTTGAGGTCCATGGAACCTCTCCCTGAGTAAGGGTAGTCTCCTCAGTTGTTTCTATCCCATTCATCCCCTCTGGCTAAAAACGCAAACACAGAAAAGCCAGTTGCTAAAGAAACTGTTAAGCTTTTAAAAGCTATTTTTTCAAGAGGTTCTACAAATCCCTCAGGGTGGCTGAGCATAAGTAACCCTGGCGGAGACTGTCCTTAGGAGGCCATCCCCAGTGTGGAATTTTATCAGCCCAAAACAAAAATAAATCGCTAGCAGAGATTTTCTTCGGAGGGCTCTATCCACACATATGCCATGTCTTTCATAAAGCAATATGAATAGATAACTCTTTTGCCAGTGCTAATGTATTTTTATATCTGGAAAGGTAGCAACAGAGATGGAAGACTATATTTTCCTTGTTTTGGCACAACTGTAGCTTTGAAATGTGTTTGTAATGGGTCTGCTACTGAAATCTCTGCTCAAGAACTCAGCCTATGTTGACAGAATGCTATTTCTTTTCTTCTCAAGGCTTAAGCACTCAGTGCAAAAAAAAAAAAAAAGACTTTGATTTTCTTTGTGGGCTCAATTCCATGAGCCTTGTTTTATGATATCATTAGGAACTGTCCAAGCTCTGGAACAAGTGATCATTCTTTGGATTTTTCCAGTATTCTGCTGCATGAAGTTTGCTGCGAGCTAACTCTGCACCAGAATGATATTGCTGTAATCACTGGGTCTTCTTCCAGAATATCAAGACTGTACAGTTAAAAGTCCTCAAGTGAGTCCCAAGGAAGGGTGTGATTAAGGGGACTGCACTTGATACAGTCTTTCAAAGCTGATTAGGAGGAAAAAAATTCACAAACACTAATTCTCCCCTCCGTCCCCCCGGCAACTAACTGTAAGACCGGCAACTGCCAATACAAATCAAAGATACCACTTCCTCAGCCCCCAAAATACCTCGTGAGTCCCTTAGGTTTGGCTCCAATACAAGGATGAAAGAGATCAATATACTTTACCTCCAGTTCTCGGCACATAACCGTTGCTGCTTGGCAAGTTTTAACATGGCCTAGCGACCACTCTCAGACCATGAATTAACCTCCCATACTCTACCCTTCACTCTCCAGAAGGGCTATGTTCTGGAGAAGAGGGGAATGTATTTTATGGACTATGTACTTCTCAGATTCATGCTTGCCTGTAATATCTTCCATGGGAAGGAGAAATGCCAGTGGCCCTGTCTCAGTCAGCTCAGCCCTTGGCAAGCTCTCCAGCCATCAGACCCTCAAGCCCAAGTGTCACCTGTTCTGAGATGCCACCCCGATTCTTTCAGGAAGAATCCATACCTTATATACTTCCATTATAGAATCTTCATTGAAGCTCCCTTACAGGTTTCTCTCTCCACTAGCTGTAAGCTCACGGGAGATATTTTATACCTTCTGTCCAGGATCCCTTTACTGCAAACAGTGTGCCATGTTTGTGGCGGTAAATGTTTTCTTCTAATTGATGGTGGCCCAGCAGGAAGTACATCTTCCCATTTTCATGGCCTTCTGCATAAAGTCCCCTCATGGAGTTGAAGAATGAGAATGATCAAGCCCTCTCTGAAGAAGTTTTAGAGAAAGACTTTGGGGATTCTCTTACATTGAATCATCGCTGGCTGCCTTCAAGACCATAAATGTATCATTGAATTTCAGAAACGTCCATCCTACATCTTCTCTCACATTGACCCACAGTGTGTACAGAAAGCACCATGCAGCAGACTGAGCCCAGCATCAGTGAAGAAAATAATCATACTCAGGGGTTCCACCCGAACTGGTATGCTGAGCTGCTGAATGGGTTTCAGAGCCCCATCCTCATTTAGATGGAAAAGCAGAATCTCAGTGTTATTCCAGAACTTAATTTATCATCGCTCCACATCCTCTTCACAGCTGAGTTTTAGCCACATTCATTTAATACAGACATTTTGACAAGCCATCGACCCACTCATCCCATATGTGTCAAGTGCTTGTTAGGTGTCCGACACTGTGCTAGACACCAAGAGTTCAGCAGGGCTTTCAAAACAAGGTACGGTGCTGATTTGCGGCCCAGCAAAAGTGGACTTTAAACAAATACATTTCACAATTGATTCATAAATTATAAGTATAGTAAGTGTCTTGGTCTACTAAGACTACTGTAACAGAATTCCCTAAATGACTGATAAACAGTCGATTTTCTTTTCACAGTCCTGGAGGTAGAAAGACCATAATCAAGGCACCAGCAGCCCGTGTGTCTAATGAGGGCCCAGTTCTTGGTGTGTAGACAGCTGTCTGTTCACTGTGGCCTCACCTGGTGGAAAGAGCCAGTAAACCCTGGCACCTCCTTTAGGGGCACTAATCCCATTCCTGCTGTGCCCTGATGACCTGACCACCTCTCAAAGACTTCATATCCAAATAGGACCACAATGGGGATCCAGTTTGGGAGGAACACAAACATTCATAACACTTATTGCCTTCAGTCCACTGCATTAAGGGTTACCAAGAAGGGGAGTTAGGCATCATAAGCAAGTACAGTAATAGACAGGCAGAATGTAGGCAAGTAAAGCATTGAAGCTGAGACAGGAGGATGAGGAGGAGGAAGAGAGGGATGCAGGGAGAAAAGAAACCAACTTTAGGACAGTCTTGTAGGCAGAAGCCTGCCACGGCACAAAAGCATCCCCAGGAGCTATGTAGAGGGACCAGCCTGTGCATTTGGGGAAGATTATGTGGCACAAAGTTAGAAACAGCCTTCTAGCCAAACAGTGGTTAGGGAGTGATTGAAAGGAAAATGAGAGGTTCCTGAGGCGCTGGCATAAAAGAGGAATAACTAGGCTTTGCGGGACTAGAAAACCAGCCCCCATCCAAGCTCCTTTCCATGACTTGAGAGAGCCTCTTCTCTACTTTTCTCTCCCTCCTTTTCTTCTCCTTTCCTTCCCTCTGCCACTCCCTTCCTCCTCCCTCCTTGATATTTTACTTCTTTCTCTTTATCAAGTCTCTCGCTCAGCTTTAAACTGAATCAGTATGGCAGCCAACCCTGCTCAACCAACCAATTTCAATCTTAGTATTTCTCAGAGATGTTCAGTTACTGAAGAGAATGAATCTGGTTGATTACTGGCCACTTAATAGAATTAGTTGGATGACTTTGGGTCAGGTGCCCATGTCCATGTCCTAGACATCTTTGCCACACAGAATTGGCAAATCAACTCGTATTCCATATCACCTAAGTAGAGTTCCACCCCAGCAATAGAGGTGGAAGATCTAAGCCAATCAGCACAGCACATTACTGGCCATAAAGATTGGTTCAGAATATGTACATAAATCAGACTTTGGGTAGGAATTCTGGGATCGACAGCTCTCCATCTTTCGTGGAAAGCAAGGGGAAGTATTCTTCCTGTAGGTAACAGATATGATATTGTGAGGTCCAGATCTTAAGCAACATTTTTGTGACATTATTAGAGATGATGGAGCCAACCCAGAGGAACCAAAACCAAGATTTGGAGGAAAAACTCATTGTGGGTAACATCATCTGAGCTTGACTCCAACTTTGTTTGAAGCTGAGTCTGCCCCAAGCCAATCAATTTCTTTATGTTGTCTGGACCAGTTTGAGTTGGATATTTAGACAAATAGATTTGGCTTCCTCCTCACTCCATTGATTATGGAATGGGGCTTGGGAGGACAATTCCCTGATCCAGGTGGGAAATAGTTCTTCAATAAGGTGATCAATCCGAAGTACATTCCGAGCATCATGACAATTTAGAAGTACAGCAAACAAATAGCATTGCTAGAACATGTGGCCTGTACAGCTGAATTCATAAGTAGAGGAGGTTAAAAAGTAGAGGTCGGCTCTAATACTAAATTGCCCTATCTTCTTTTCTAAAGAATTTTAATCACATTTTTCATCACTTCATTAATTTTTTCAATTTTTCTTGAAAACAAAGTATTCTTCTTAGGAATAGCCACAGGCTGTGTTTGAAACATCTCAAAGGAGCTCCTTTTGAATTATTCATGTGAGACAATCTCAATAGATATCCAGAAATAGCATATCTTTCTGTTTCCATAATTTAAAAACAACTTCACTACATTTTGCTAAAAAGAAAAACTGTTTAACCTGAATCCAGATTTGAAATATATCACCCCATTTTCCTTTCCACAAATGAAATTTGCTGGAGAAAACCAGGAGTGAAAAGAGAACTATGATGAGACATTTACCTCTTTCCTAGTGTATGTTTATATATTTGTGTCTTACCTGTTAGGAATTGTAAATAACTAGAAGTTGGGGACATTTTCAGATAAATAACTAGCCTGAACATTTTTCTGGCACGATTTCATAACATCTGGGCAAATCTCATTAGTGGAAAAAGAGATCATAACTCTGGGCTATGATACAAAAACTTGCTATGTAAATCACCTCTCTTTACTTCTCTGCTTTCCAAGGAACGAAAATTTCCCAGGTTCGTGTCCAAAGAAATGGAAAACATGTACATTGAGGAGCTGAAGTCCTCCGTCAACCTGCTCATGGCCAACTTGGAGAGCATGCCTGTGTCCAAAGGCGGAGAGTTCAAGCTCCAGAAACTGAAACGCAGCCACAATGCTTCCATCATCGACATGGGCGAGGAGAGTGAGAACCAACTCTCCAAGTCGGACGTCGTGCTGTCTTTCTCCTTGGAGGTAAAATGCCTTAAACCCTTGAACGTTTCCTGACGCAGCAAGCAGGACAGAAGTGATTAGATACATTGCAATCAGGCTGACTTCCCCCTCTTCCACCCCTTGAGCACTTCTTAAAATAACAGCTTTCTAAGCATGGGTCAGCTAATCAGCAAATGATTCCCCCTCTCCAGGAGCCCACAGTTTTCCTAAGGAAATTCAATCTTAAGAACCACCCACTAAATGTAATCTTAGATTGTTTTCCCTGTCTTAAAGCAGTGCTCAAGGATTCGTAAAGACCTTATGCAATTTAGAAAGCTTCCACTTTTGGCAACCCATGTTACAGTTAGAAGAGAGGCAGTCTAGCATCATTTTGTGGTACCTTGCAAATTTTCTTTCCCATCATCTTTCCTGGTGTCTGCACTGTAGAGTCCCTTGTAGTAGTGTCCTGCTTGAATTTATCTCCGCACCTAGGACAAGAGCACATTCACGCCAGGACTGCAGCAGAAGGTTCGACATGTCCACACATTAGTGTGCAATTTCCCGTCATACATTTGCTTTTCATGTATGAATGTTAAGAAAGGTTTCTATTCTACTTACATCTGAATTACCTGGGAAGCTGTTTCAGTAGGAAGATTTCTGGGCACCATCCAGACAGAATGAACCATGAGAACAGAAGATGGTGCAACCTCTTTGGAAATTAAGTTAGCATTTTCTCAAAGAATTAAACAAAGTACCGTGTGATCCAGCAGCTCCATTCTCAAATATCCACCCAATAGAAATGAAAACACCGAAATAAGAAATGGAAGAAAAATATGGAAACAAAGCTTTTGTAAATAAGGAAGGAGGAGGGGGTGAAGGGAGGGGAGGGGAATGGGGAAAAAAGAAGCATATCGTGTACAGGTACAAATCTCCTATGATGAATGTTATCACTATGTACATCTAAAATGTGCCATTAAAATAAAATAAATAAATAAAAAGAAATGAAAACACATGTCCCCACAGAGCTTTGGTTGCAAATATTTATAGCAACATCATTCATAATAGCTAAAAGTAATAACAGCCTAAATGCTCATCAACTAGGGAATGGATAGGCAAACTGTGACCCGTCCATTGAGTAGAATATGATTTAGCAAGTGAAAGGGGTTGGATGCATGCTGCAGCACGGATGAACCTCAAAAATATTGTCTTAGGACAAAAAACCAGACACAAGCTATGAAACATCCCAAAGGTAGACCTAAAGAAACAGAAAGCAGCTTAGTGTTGCCTGGGCCGATGGTGGGGAGAGCGTCTTATTGGGATCATAAAAATTCCTAAAAACAAACCAACAAAAAAGAAATTCCTAAAACTACTATGTGATCATGGTCACACAACTTGATAAATTTATTTAAAATAACTGAATTTTACACCTAAAATGGGTTAATTATAAGATATGTGAAGTATGTCTCAAAAAAGTTGTCAGAAAACAACAATAAAAAAAAAAAAAACCTCTGCTTAGTGTGAAGCCCTGGAACAGGTCCTATAACAAACTACCCAGGAACTTATGGACTCCAGAGATTAAGGACCAATTAAACTTATCAGAGTTCAGGCCACCGCAAGAATTTTTAAAGTTTTTTTCAGAGTATCAGATAAGGTTTCGGTACATACATACAGTACATTGTGTAATGTTCAGACCACAGTTAACCTACTTCCTCAAACATTTATTATTCCTTCATGGTGAAAACATTCAGAATCCTTTCTTTTAGCTTTTTAAGAAAAATATACAGTACAATCCCACAAATATTTTATGATGACCCTAGGTTTGGAGAGACTGATAGATCAAACGTCTGTACATTTAATTAGACTGTGTAAAGACTAAATTAATTTTCTAGACCATCATTAAGGATTGTTGTGAATTAACTGCAGGTAATGTGTTTATCTGGGCTCCATTCAGATGAGAATACTTACATTACACGGTTTCAATGTGTATCTTGCAGTAGGAAGAGGCGGCATTCAGTTAAATATAGAACACTTGCTGTGTGAAAAATCATCGGTGTAATTTCACAGAAACTTTCTTTTTTTAAAAAATACTGCCACTGAGGTAACTGAATGCTTTTTCTTAGGTGTCTTTGAATTTGATTATTGCCAATTAAAGGTGGCAATTTATTCCCTACTGCCGCTTATCATCCTACAGAAAGGAGAAAAGGGTAGTTTATTGACTTTTATGAAGCTATTAAGTCTGTGATTTTCAAATGCTTTATCAGTTTTCAATATTATACGGCTGATTATTTGAAATATAGATGTGGGCAAGACCTCAACCATACTCCCATAGGTACAGTATTCAAATGGCTTTGACTTGTAATTACAAGTTGAGACTGAAGTGCCCCAGGGCTCCCAGATACTTTTTAATTGGAACACTAAGTTGCACATCATAGTAAAGCTGCTAGCCAAAACCATTGCACTTCTATTTGTGAATGTGCTCTGAGGGCACGGTGAGGGGTGGCAAGGGGAGGAAGAGAGAGCACTTGTCATCTCATCAGGGCACACTAGGATTTGAATTCACAGGATGGCAAGAGTCATATTTTATGTCCTCATAGAATTGCATGGCTGGAAGGGACACTAGAGAGCCAGTGATCTTGCAGCAAGGGAACAAGGGTTTTAGATGGCCAGCGGCATTGCCTTGGCCAAGGGGAGTGTGCCGATGAGAAGCAACAGGCATTTCTGGGGTGCCACCATGGGCCCAGTAACTCTGTGGACTCTCACAACAGTCTGCAGAGGTACTTGCCCATGTGGAAACAAAGCTTGAGAGAAGTTGATACACCTGCAAAGGATTATGGAGTTAGTGGAGCTTCAGAATCAGGTTTTGAAGTGAGCTCTTTCAAATGCCCTAAGTTGTGTCTTTTCCAGGTTGCTTTCCATCTAGTTCCATGTGTATGGTTCTTCCTCAGCAAAAATTTTTACAATTTTGTACATCATCTCTTTGGGGTCTCCTACAATAGCCACAAGACATATATCATTACCTGCCCCACACACACACACTTTACAGATAAGAAAACTGAGACTCTGAAGATTTGAAAGAAAACTGAAGTGACTTCAACACCAAGTCAATTGCCCAACATCACGAGCTTCAAATATGGCTCCTGAGCCAGGAACAGGGGCGTCACCAGGGAAACTACTGAAAATGGAAAGTCCTGGGATCCACCCAACCGACTGATCAGAAACTCTGGGGATGGATCCCAGAAGCCTCTGGGCTAAGCAGTCCTGTCAGTAATTCTGATTCATACGAAGTTTGAGAAACTGCAGGCTACTGTGCAGCAAATCTGTGACTTGTACACCTCTGTTGTACTTCCTTGATTTGAGACCATTAAGAAAGTGTGTATTTTTCACATACCTATATGGTTATCCTTTTTGATGTTGTTACAGTGTAAAAATTGCATCTTTCTGCTGGACCGATCCTGGCCTGACTGGTAAAACCCTGATGGAAGCCATCATCTACCTGCTGCCCTTTTTATGACTTCTCATTTCTTGTTTTCTTCTGAGTGGTGCTGCCCACCGGTTCTGGGAATGACCTCCATTTGTTTTGTTTTCAGGTGGTGATCATGGAAGTCCAAGGCCTTAAATCCCTGGCACCAAATCGCATTGTGTATTGCACAATGGAGGTAGAAGGCGGAGAGAAACTGCAAACAGACCAGGCTGAGGCTTCCAAACCAACGTAAGTGCTTTTCCCCCGCAGAGCATCTGGCAGAAGGGTGTTGCCACCGATTCTGTCTTGCCACCTCCAAGACAAAGGTCTGGTCTATACTGTGTGTGTTTATCAAATGTGATGACTACATCTTGATTTGGCAAAAATAACCAGGGTTCCAGTTCCTCCAAAGCTGAGAACAGGGGGCTGAGGATTTCGCTCAGTAGTTGGAGTGCTTGCCTAGCAAGTGCAAGGTGCTGAGTTCAATCCTCGGCACCAAAAAAACCCCAAAAAATCTGATAACAAGACATAGAAGCAATAGTCTCTTTTCTGGAGGCAGGAAAGCTTGATATAGATCTGTTTTATTATATTTTTCCAAATAATACTTGGATAACAGTAAAAGAGAATGTTTTTCGAAATCTTTTTCTGTGTGCCACAGCATATACTAGCAAAGCACTATATTATACAGAGTGCGGTACATTAATTTGTTTAGTCAATACAGTTTCAAGGGCTCACTGTGCATGTGTGCCAAAGTAGTGTATGGCACAGTGGAATTAGAAATATTCACTGCTCTATCATACACAGAGCTCGTAGTTTAATGGTCCTACCAGAAAAATAGTCCCATAAATATATAATTATGAATACAGTGAGAGCTCTGTGTCTGTGGGTTGCCATACCGATTCTGTGGTTCCAGCCCCAATCAGGAAAAACTACGTGCCAGTGCTTAACATGTACTTTTTTCATCTTATTATCTCCTAAACAATACAAGATAACAACTATCTCCTTAGCACTTACATTACGGGAGGTTTCATAAGTAACATTAAGATGAGTTAAAGTGTACATGAGAATATGCATAGACTATGTGCAAACACCACACCATTTTAGACAAAAGCGCTTGAGGGTTTGCAGATTTTAATGTCCGTGAGGGTGTGGGTGAGGTCCTAGAACAATTTTCCCATGGACACCAAGAGACAACTGTGATTATAAATTCTGAGAAAGAATGCTTTGAGAGGAGAGAGAGGGAGGACCAGAACCAGCTTGTGAGGACAGTCAGAATAGGCTTTCCTTCAGACACAGGAGACATTCGCTGTAATATGAAATTCGAGGTGGCGGACAGCACCCAGGTAGAGTAAATAGTTTACACAAAGGCCTTGTGATCAACTGTGGGCCTATGGTAGGAAGGATTCAAGGCCAGTGGGACCAGAGCTGGAGAACAAGGAGTTTCCTAGGCTGCCTTGGAGGCAGGCAGTGGCTATTCCGGAGGGCCGAGCTAGGGGGATCACATTGAAAGACACTGTTATATATGTGTCTGGAAACTCTCATCTGGGTGCAGGGGATGGGGCCAGAGTTGATGCAGGATCCTGGGGCAGTGGTCAACAGGAGCAATAAAGGTTCATTTATGGCAGTCAGTGCACTCTCAGGCCTCCAGGATTTATGAAAGATCCCTGCTCCCTTCCCTCACACGCTGCCTCTGACCCTTCCTTTCCTATCTCTAGTAAGCCAGCCTAGACTAATGAGCATCTTTTTTGTTGGTGTTAATTCATAAGAGAGACATCAAAAGGGTAACCAATCAGTGCCTCTCCTCCCCCAGAGCATTAGGAGCTGTTTGGCAGAACATGAACAACTTATCAAGATGTTCAAACAAAATAGTTCAAAGGAGCACTGAATGTCTCCTGGACTAGAGAAGAACTGAGGGTGTTGTGTGCCTTCAAGTGGCTTCTTTGCATCAATAACCTCCGAAACTCAGGAGTTGGGCAAAACTAATGAGTGTGTGTGAGAGAAAGTGAAAGCAGTGCATCTTGTCACTCACTAGCCCCCTCCCCTTTTCAAACTCAATTCCACACTGACCATGAAAGCAGTTTCTTTTTTACTGCCAAGGATGAAATTCCAGTTTTTCCTCAGATGGTCTGATTACCATCAATGCTGTTATGTTAAGCTGCACTATTTATATATGCTTTTCAAAAATGTGTGACACGTGAAGGGGAGAAAAACCTACTTAATGTTTCTGCCCGTCTTTTATAAGACTGAGCCCAGGATGGTATCATAAGACAGAGAAGGAAGGAAAAAGCTCTGGTTATCCTGACAGATTCTTCTTTCGTGCAGGATATTTTAATGTGCAAGCTAATTCATATCATCTTCTTGAATGTAGCAGCTTCAGGTGCCAGATAAAGATGAGTGGATTTTCCTGTGTTCATGAATCTTTAAAACAGAGTTTCATATTACAAATAATTGCAGAGTGATTTACGTACCTGCTTGAAATAGTCATATCTCATACACATACATGAACATTATGATGTCCATATGTCTCACATTGAAACATTTTGCTGTTCTAGCTAGAAGCATACTTTTGATTACTCTTCCATCAATGTGTGAATATTACTAAAACCTCACAGAGGAGTTGTTGATCTGTTGTTTGTTAAGAATACAAGGTCCATGACCAGGATCGAGTGACATCAGCTGGGAATAGCTATCTAGAATGATCTATTCCGAAGTCTTCTGAGGTGGAATTTCTATCCAGAGGAAAGAAGTGGCATGATCAACTTGTAATGTCTGGGAGGGGAAAGGACACAAGTGCCCTGTGTCTGCCGTATCTACAGAGCCAAAGATAGAAACCAGAATCTGCACTCTAACTGCACTCGTATTTCTTCCTGTCTCTTTCTTTAGCTTTTTTGCGTAGAGTCTCCTTATAAATCTTTGCTCGTCTTCCCTCCAAATGCGCAGTGTTTTTCCCAGTACTCCCAGTACCCTTTGCGTTGTCATAATCCATTTCCGGCAGGTTGTCTCTGCCTCCACTTTCTCCTGGTAGGATAAGTTATCCTGTGAATGCAGGTCCTTTTCTTCTTGCCTCCCTCGTTTTGACTTACTCAGAATCCTCTCAATCACTTCTTTTATTGGAGGCTTTTATTTCTTCTCCTTTTTTCCTCCTCTAAGCACTTTTCTCCCATTACTAATCTCTACTTGTCGTCTCTCCTTCTTGATTTTGATTATCCCAGAAAGTGTGCTTTTGGGGGTTACCTTTCATTGGTCCTAATAACTCCTCTTCATCGTCTGACAAGGCTCACCTTTTTCCTGCCCTACTCATTTTTTGAATCTTGTTTGTGACTGTTCTTAGAGCCAGCTGATGCCTGGACTTTATTTTTATGTCCTAAAACCAAAATTTCATCCGTTTGTATTGCCTATTACTCATAAATTCTACTGTTGCTGCTACTGAGTATTAGTCACTGCCACCGTAACATCTTGCCGATCATGGATCGTCAAGGAGTTTGACTTTGTCTCTCCTTTACAAGCTTAGCCCCAAATCCAGGAGTACATTATATAACCCAGTTTGTCCAAGAGTATATTCTTTGGAAGTCTAATGTATAAAACAGTGGTAGTGAGCCTCCCGCACGCGTGCCACAGCAGGCTGTTATCACTGAAATCTCTAAGAGGATCACCATCACTGTGGTAGAATATGAAGTGTGATAAAACATATGGCGGATGTTTAAATTAAGACGACTGCCATTAATCTCCCTCAAAGCACTCCCTCTCGTTTCCCATGCACTTACCCCTTCATTCCTGCCGCTTCCTGAAACAGTTCTAGGAGTCCTCTTTCATGAGTGTCTTTAGTTGTGCTATCATGGCTGCCTTGATGTCCAGAATCAATTTAAAACGTTTACCTTTCATGGTCATTTTGACTTTGGGGAAGAGCCAGAAGTCACACGGTGCCAGATTTGGTGAATAAGATAGATGGGGACACACTATAATGTTTTTATTTGACAGAAATTGCTGTTAACATTTTGAATGTATTCGGGACATTGAGGTAGTCATGAAAAGACGCACACAAAAGCAGACCCCCAAAATTGCTTCGGAAAATAGCAATAACAATGCGATGAGTGTGTTCAAAGCAAAAGGGAATATTTTGAGCAGGATTAATGGCAATCTGTCTTTTACTCTAAAGCAAAGCATTTCCATATTTAAGCAATCACTGTATTTTTAAAATCATACCTCATACTCAAAGATAGCAGCTAGACAGAGCAGTACCGTGGTGAAATAAGTTTAGAGAATGAAAGACATTTCATCTCTCTCTGAGTTATTTACAGGGTACACTGTATTTTAAAAGCTTTGAAACTTCCAACAGTAAAAAAAAAAAACCTGTTTAACTTTGTTTAAAATTAAACAATTTCTCCTGACTTATTTTTAACTGATGCCTACTAACATCCATTGGAAAATCCTGGTCTATATGGTCCAAACCTACTAACGGAGAATTTCTTCACCCGCGTTTATCAATGACATCCCTTCCCTTACAACCAGAGCCCTGCCCAGCAGGGTCTTATTGGATCAGTTGCATAATATAAGAAATCTGTGTTTATAGATTAAATATATTTCATAGTTAGAAAAACATGTGTAATAGGTGAGGCAGTCTTCTACACTGTCACCTAAATTGTGTCTCCAACCCACCCTTCATCTTGTGAATCTGTTTGCTACATATGGGTTATTTCCAAACTGTACATTTTCGCGGCTTTGTGTTCCTCTTCCCCTGGGTTTTTAACATGAACAACCAAGAGAATATATGATCAAAGTTTCCATGAGCTATACTCATTAAAAATTATTGCCTCTATTTGCACACATTGTTTCTGCTTCTGGAAACCAAGCAGGTTGCTAAGGCAGAGGGCACTGAAAGATTGTTAGTAGATGAGTACTTTCCAGCAAAGTGTGGGTTGGGGTTGGTTTAAGGAATCCAGGTGTATCTGCCCACCTTCTTTGAGACAGAGCAGTTGACTGTTTTTGCCATAGGTGATTATTTGTCAAACGACTCCCACCTCTGCTGATAGCAGAGATTATGTTAGATATTACCAAGATGGCATTGAGTAACATCAAATCAGATGAAAAGTAGGTTTCTCCTTTTCCACATATTTTTCAGGTCTCTGGTCGGATTAAGGAAAGTGTTTTAATTTGGTGTTAGGAGGTGTTTAACACCTCCTCAGACCCCAGAGGCAGAGCCTACTTCTTCCAATTTTATTCTTTTATTGAGGTACTATGTTTATCGAGCCTTATGATTACACTGGGGGGACTTGGTAAAAGTATATAATGCATCTTAATTCTTTTTTTCTCCCCTTTTCCTTCCCTCCCTTCCCTCTCCCTCCATCTCTTAGTCCCCTTTGCAAAAGACCTATCCATATTTTCTATTGTATTTTATTTTTGCTCTTTATTTATATTTTGTGTTTATAATGTGATATTTAAACTTGTTTGTCTGATTTTATCTCACTTAACATTATAGTCACAAGATGCATCCGTTTTCCTATAAATGATTTGAGTCTGTCCTTCTTTATGGCAAAGTAACTCCATTGTGTACAAATGTCACATTGTCTTCATCCATTCATCTGCTGATTGACATAGCTGCTTCCAACATTTAGCCTTTAAGAATTGTGCTGTTATAAGCTTGGGTCTGGGCGTATCACTGTAATATGGTGTCATTAACTCTTTGGGGAAGATATCTAGAAGGGGAATATCTGTGTCAAATGGAATTTCTAGTTTCAGTTTTTTGAGGAATCTCCACACTGGTTTTCATAGTGGTCGTATTGGTTTAGATTCCCTCCAACAATGTAGAAGTTCCTTTTTCCCTGCAGCCTCACCAGTATTTGTTATTTGATTTTTTGTTGATAGACATTCTTTCTGGAATAAGATGGAGTATCAGATGGTTGTTTGTTTGTTTAATTTATTTTATTAGTACTGCCATTTCTTTAATGGCTAGAGATGGTGCACATTTTTTCATGTATTTGTTGGCTGGTTGTATTTCTTCTGAGAAATGTCTACTCATTTAAGTTCCCTATTTTGTGATTAGGTATTTCATTTTTGAGAACTTTAGTATTTTTTAATTCTTTATATATTCTGGATGTTAGTCCCCTTTCCAAGGTGCAGATGGCAAATTTTTTTTCCATTCTATAGGTTGTATCTTCATTCTGTTGGTTACTTCCTTTGCTGTGCCCGTTTTTAAATTTGATATAATCCCATTTACTGATTTTTGCTATTGTTTCTTGTGCAGTTGGGGTTCTATTCAAGTCCTTGTTTACACCTATTACTTCGAGAGTTTTACCTATTTTGTCTTCCATCAGGTTAAGTGTTTCTGTTTTAATATTTAGATCTTTGATCCATTTTAATTTCAGTTCAGTACATAGTGATAGATACAGGTCTAACATCAATCTTCTACATATGAATAGCCAGATTTCCCTGCATGATTTACTAAACAGGCTTCTTCCTCCAGCATATGTTTTTGGCCCCTTTGTCAAAGATCAGGCTAAATGTGTAATATAAATTGAAATCTAGGATTGTGATCCCTCCTGCTTTGCTCTTGTTATCCAGAATTGGTTTTGCTATTCTGGGTCTCTTCTGGCTCCATATGAATTTTAGGATTGTTTTCTCTAGTCCTGTGACCAATGCTATTGGTATTTTAATTGGGATTGCATTAAATCTGTATATCAGTTTTGGAAGCATAGTTATTTAGACAGTCTTGATTCTGCCCATCCAGGAACAGATCATATCTTTCCATTTTCTAACCTCTTTGATCTCCTTTTTCAGAGTACTGTAGTTTTTGTTGTAGAGGGCTTTTACTTCCTTGTTTAGATTAATTCATTTTTCTTGATGCTACTGTGAAGTGTTTCTTCTAATATCACCCTTGGTGGATTGATTATTGGTGTACAGGAACATTATTGATTTCTATGTATTGACCCTGTATCTTGCTATGCTACTAAGTTTGGTTATTAATTCTAGGAGTCTTTTGGTGGTATTTTTTTTTCTTAGCCTTTGAGGTAGAGGATTATGTCATCTGCAAATAATGATAATTTGACTTCTTCCTTTCCTATTTATATCATTCTCATTTCTTTCTTTTGCCTGACTGTTCTGGCTAATGTTGAACAGGAGTAGCGATAGTGGACATCCTTGTCTTGTTCCTGATTTCACAGTGAACACTTTCAGTTTTTCCCTATTTCATATGATGTTGGCAGTAGGTTTGTCATAATAAATTTGATCCGATTGAGATAAGGTACTTATGTACATTTTGTCTTCGGAGTCTTTATCATGAATGGTTATTGGATTTTGCCAGAGGCTTTTTCTGCATCAGTTGAGGTGATTATGTGATTTTTGTCCTTGCTTCAGATTATATGATGTAGCGTGTTTATAGATTTGCATATGTGAACCATTCCTGCATCCCTGAGATTAATCATTCTTGGTTATGATGTATGATCTTTTTTATGATTTGTTGATGTCTGTTTGCCAGTATCTTCTTGAGGATTTTTGCATCTAGATTCATAAAAGAGAATGGCCTATAGTTTTCTTTTCTGGTTGGGTCCTTGTCTGGTATTGGAATCAGGGTAATTCTGGCTTCCAGGAATGACTTTGGAAGTATTCCTTCCCCTTCCCTACGTTAAAGAGTTTGAGGAGTATTGGAGTTAGATCAAATCTGAAGTTCTTGTTAGATCAAATCTGGCAGTGAATCTGTTGTGATCTGGGCTTTTCTTATTAGTCAGGGTTTTTATAGTTTTTGGTTCACCTTTGTTAATTCCTGTGTGTCTAGGAACTTATCCATTTCTTCTGAATTCTCCAATTTATTGGAGTGTAGGTTCTCACAATTACTAATAATCTGGGTTTTGGTGGTGTCCGTTGTGATTTTGCCTTTTTCATTTCTAATTGTATGGATTTGGGTCTTTTCTTTCTTTTTTTGGTGAGGTTGGTCAAGAGTTTGTCTGTTTTGTTTGTTCTTTCAAAAAACTAGCTCATAGATTCATTGATTCATGTTTTTTATTCTCAATTTCATTAATTTCTGCTCTGATCTTTATAGTTTCTCTTCTTGTACTAGGTTTGGATTGGATTTTTCTTGTTTTTAAGGATCTTGAAGTGCAACATCAGGTGCATATTTATCTGGGCTTGTTCTGGTTTGTTTTTGTTTTGTTTTTGTTTTATGGGGGAATTTATAGCTATGAAGCTGTTAGGACTACTTTGTATCCTTTAAATTCTGATTTTTCATACTGGCATTGTGAACAATATTCTCATAAATTGCATCTCATGTGTCCTGGTATGTTTTACTGGCATTATTATTTGATCCTAAGAACTGTCTAATTTCTTCCTTGTTACTTTCTGTGTTCCCATTGATTGTTCGAGAGAGTATTGTTTAGTACTACATCTTTATAATTTCTGTGGTTTCTTTTACCATTGATTTCTAGTTTCATTACAGTATGATTTGATAATATGTATGGGATAATTTTGATTCTTTTGCATTTGTTCCGGCATGCTTTATGGACTAGCATGTCATCTATTTTGGAGAAAGTCTCACATGCTGCCAAGAAGAATGTGTGTTGTATGACTCGGTAGGATGCTCTCTGGATATCTATTAAATCTATTTTTAGGATGGTTACTCTGCCTGGTTCTACCAGACTCTTTGGCATGGTTGGCTTCATTGTCAACCCATTAGATGTCCTTGAGAATTATTTGTAGTGCTGGTTTGGTGGTCATGAATTTCTTAAGGTACTCTTTTTCATGGAAATACCTCATTTGCCCATCAATTTTGAAAGATAGTCTTGTAGGATATGTAAGTCTCGGTTGGAAGTTATTTTCTTTCAGGTCTTGAAACACTTCGCTCCAAGCTGTCCTGGCCTTTAAAGTTTGTGCTGAGAAGTCTGCTATAATTTTAAAGAGTTTACCCTTGTAAGTGATTCATTGATTTTCTCTAAAAGTTTTT
Organism: Hystrix cristata; assembly: GCA_004026905.1. NCBI lineage: Eukaryota > Metazoa > Chordata > Mammalia > Rodentia > Hystricidae > Hystrix > Hystrix cristata. The sequence continues at coordinate 18,076 of PVJO010017381.1, read as the reverse complement.
ATGATTCTTTGCCCGTGTTGGACTTCTGGGATTTTGTCTATAATATTCCATGCAGAAAGCCACTCTGGAATTCTATATGTCTAATTTATCTGTATGTTTAATTCTTTCCCTATATCTGAAAAGCTTTCTGCTATTATTTCTGTAAACAGGTTTTTATGCCATTTTTGTTGTCTACTGATTTTTCACTAATTCTAATTAATCTTAGATTAGCCTTCTTTGTGTCGTCTAGCAGCTGTTTGATCCATTTTCATGTTCTCTTGTTGGTTTTATGGTATCTCTGAATAATTCATCTCTGACAGCAGCCCTGTCTTCTATTTTTGACATTCTATATTCACACTGCTTCTGATGCCCACATTTTCAATAGTGTTTTTAATCTCCTGGATTTCTGTTTGGTACCTTTTCATGCACTCTAATTCTTTGCTAAATTGATCATTTATGTTTTGTATGGTGGTGTTTCACTCAGCTAGCTTTCTATTAGTGTCCTCTGTAAACTCACTGATCATTTTGTGTATTAAGTCCATTATGTTTAGTTATAGCTTCTTTGACTTCACTGGGCACCTTATTGATATGTTTTTCTATCTCTTCTTTTGTCATTTCAAATAATTCAACTGTATGACTTTTGACTTCCTACCCCTCAAATGTCCCATGGATCAGTTTTGGGAAAGCTGGGAGTTTGGAGAGGCATTTTATTGTCTTGCATTCTAATGTTATTATTGTTTTTTGTTGTTGTTTTGTTTTATGCTGAGGTTTGTGGACACTTACTTATAGTGTAAAGACTTCATTGCTAGTATGGTGATCTCTTTAATCAGTATCTGCTTTTCAGTGACACATACTGGGCATGGCTAACTATAGGATTTTACCTCTGTCCCAAGATCAGACCACCACCATTAATTTAGGAGGGGAGGATGCAGAGTAATTGGCCCAACAACAAGTTCTCCAGGAATGAACCATGGTATTAATGACACAAAGGCAATCTGGATATTGGCATACTGAGAAAACCTATTAATAGCACCACCTATGCTACCCTGGCAACTCAATCAGCAACAATAATAGTATCCAAGACAAACTAGATACTGCAATACCATGAGAACTAATAATATACCATGCTTAACCATACAAAAGAGATCTATAATTATAGCATCAACACTAGGACAAATGAAATACAGGCATATAGTAAATATCTATTGAATACAACAGCTATGCCTCCACTAACAATATAAAAGAATTCAATAGTAATAGCATAGAGTTAACTACCTGAAGATTAATAAAGCTTAATGATTATACTAGTAAAGATAGAGGGGGTGGGGAATGAGAGAATGGAAGAAGAAAAATTTCAAAAATTAACCAATAGACGAGGAGGAGAGAAAAGTTAGATTAAAGGATCCTATTAAAAAGTAAAAGGAAATTAATAGAATTAGGTAAGGTAAGAGAAATGACCAAATAAGAAAAAGAAGGGAAAGGGTGAGGAAAGGAGAAAAGAGGAACAATAAGAAGAAAAGAAAGAAATTAAAAGGAAAAAAGAAAGAAAAAGGAAAATTCCAAAATCCCCCAAAACCAGTGAAGAAGAAAGAGGAGGGGAAAAAAAAGAATCCAAAATATTTTTTTTCTCTGAATTTTTGAGTGAGTGATTTCTTTCAAGGATCTGTAGTTTGGGAATCCAGCAAATCATTATTTTATTCACCTAGCTTTACAGCCTCTGGGTTTGCGAGGTGGCACCTGATCCAGAGGCCCCTTTGTCTTTTCATCCCAGGTTGTGGTGACCATTCGCACCAAGGTGTGCCCTTGCTCATGTTGGTAGATGGGGAAATCAATCAGACCTTTGATCAGTGCTGGATGTAGGCAACAGGACGAGGGTTCAAGCACTTTTAGACCCAGCTGCTTCTGAAAGCCACATATGCTGGTTCTGTCTTCTCATCATGGAGGGACTCATGTCCTTTCCAGCCTGAGTTTAAACTTTTCAGGAAGTCTATGTCTCACCTATACCCTCTCTATGACTGTCTCTCATGCAATCACTGTGGGAAGATTACACTGGGAACCCTGAAGTGAAGTCGTTTTTTTAGTTTTTCTGAGGCTCAGTCTTGAATAATCAACCCCTCCTTGAAATGGTGCCTGATTAGACACTTTCTGCCAAGATGGCAGGCGCTGTGCTGGAATCCTTTTGTAACTGTTGCCTACCATGTGGAAGTAGTCACTTTTGGAGTAAAACCCCACACTCTTTTTGCAGTTTGCAATAGCCTTGGGCTTTTCTTGGGGCTAGTGCTACTGGTTCCATCCATTGTTTCTCCCTGGAGCTCCCAGCCCTGAGTGCTTACCTTGATTCTGCAGAGACAAGTTTCCCTCCATGAGAGAACCAGGGCAAGCTTCCAGAATGCTCCATTCTTTTCTCTACATTGTGGTCTGTTTCTTCAACTTCTTTGTAGCTTCTGATTTTCCCGTCATTTCCCTCCCAATTTCCAGAGATCTACCAGGACAACTTGCCAGTGTCACCAACATCTCCTGTACCAGGACAACTCTTTGCAGTTTCTTGAAGATCACACAGTAATTAAGTAGTATAATTGGCTTTTGGATCTCATGTATTGCTTTCTCCAAAATCTATTATCTTCCTATAAGCTCTGGAATCTGGGAAGCCCAAAATAAAGGCTGTAGCATCTGGTGGATCGTTTGCTATGTCCTCATATGGCAAAAGGGTAAGAGAAACCTCCCCAAAGGCAGAGCTTTCCACAGGCGGTCACATCCAGGTAAGATGTATGTAGCGTCACTTAGATTCATGCCAGTGATGTTGCTTTGTGTTTTTGCAGCAGGGATATAGGTTTTCTTTTTGAGAGAAATACTCTGTCATTTTAAAAGTGAATTAATTTAAATGAAATGTATTAAGTAAGTAATAACACAGGTGGTACCTACATGTGGTAGAAAGCAATCTTGAAAATACCTTAAATTGAGATGTAGAAATGGCAGAGATTGGGAAAATAGTATGCAAATCACTTTAATTTGGGGAAAAAATGATGTAAAGAAACTTGACATATTCCCTGACTGGATGTACTCTCCAAAATTACTGCTTTTCTTGTTTGTTATTGGTACCTGCTAAAGAAGAATGCGCTGAGTGTTAAATACCAGAACGTTTAAATAATTTTACTGAAAAGAGAAGTTCGAATTAACAACCCAGTGCTAACTGATCTGAAATTACATTCTTCTGAATTAAAACAAAAGATGCCACTTGGCATTCGATTACTTAACAGGTTCATTACTCCCTGCCAAGCCACGGGCTTCGTGACATATGGATTTCATTATTGCCAGAGATTAGAAAACACAATCCCACTGTTTTCTGCCATTTTCTAAGGGAATGAGAAAACAAAACGTCCTAACTGGTAAATCTTGCCATAGCCATAGTTTTATTTCGACAGCAGCTCATCTGATGAGACCACATTAAAACAAAAGAGAAAAACAAAATACTAAGACTCTCTCTAATGTTTGTCTTCTGTGAAATATATTATTTGTCCTAATGGCAGAATAGGCCAGACTTATTATACCCAAATTATTCATAGAAATGAGTTCCATTTAACTGCTCCCACATTAAGTCAGTTACAAAGTCAGAAAAGGAAGTTGCTCCCTCCCGTTGCTTGCCTCATACAGCATCTTCATAATGGCGCAGCCTTTCTTGATTTCATCAAAGATGATGTTTTCCGTGTGCATAGAATGGCTTAAATGAAGCAGAGTATCTTCCCTGAGTGACTCCTTTGAAATTTAGACATAAATGAAAGCTATAAAAGTGAAGCATTTGCATTCCCTCTGCAAGCTCTCCTTGCATCTAACTAGTAGCGGGCCTACAGCTGGGATTAACATACGTCAAATGTTGGCCTTGCGGTATGAACATCCTAATAAAGGACGTGAGCAATAAACAAGTGAATAAATATATAAGATAATATCTGTTTGTAGTTTATACTGTGAAAGGAATGAACAAGCTGCCATTCTAGAAACTAACAGGTATGTAGGCTGCTCTAGTGGGCAAGGAAGCCCTCTAGTGTATGCCATGATTCATCTGTTATCTAAGGATGAGAAAGAACAAGCCATTTGAAGAGCAAAAGAAAAAGCATTCCAGGAAGAGGGAGCAGCAAGTACAAAGGCTCTGAGGAAGCCATTAGGAAGGATCTTGGTGACCAGGATAGAGAAGAGTATGACCAGAGATTGGTCAGCAGCGGGGGCACATAGGGAAGAGCCTACAGAACATGGCAGGGCCACATAACTCAGGGCCACATAACTCAGGGCCTTATGGGCTACTGAAGGGCATGAGCTTCATTCCAAGGCCCTGGAGACACCATTGGAAGATTTTAAGCCAGGGTGGGTGTGACTGGATGTTTGAGACCTGAAGCATCTTCAAGGATCATCGTAAATTTGGAACCACAGGTGTATTAGTCAATACATATACACTGAGCCCATACTCTTCAGCCGACATCAGTGTTAATGTAGGAAATGATACAGATATGCCTTTGACAATGCAGAGCCATGGAAGAAAGGTGATTGGAAAAATCCAAGTGCTGGGGAACAGAGTGATAGGTTGTCCAGGAGCCACTACAGCCTTTGAGAATCAGTGTGTGGAGGCCTCCTGAGACTCAGCTCTTTCCTGCCTGCCTATTTATTCAACACCGCATGCTCAAGTTCACAATCCAGAAGACATTTATGTGTGAGATAGCTGTAATTGAAACTTGGGTACAATTTCTCTTGTTTTTCTTTCCTGAAAGAAAGCTTAGTTTCTTTCAGAGTTAATTAAATCAGGAAAGCTAAAAGCCAACACTGACCTAGAAATTCAGTTCTGCTGGGCTCCCAGAAGATATGTAGGTTGGGAAGAAATAAAATTATAATCACAGTTTGGAATGCTCAGAGATGCTCCTGTCTCCCAAACCAGAAAACCTGGTCCAGCAGTCCCAAAGTGTATTTAAAACCAGTTTGTGAGTTTGTCAGCTGGAAGGAGAAAGGCAACTGGCTGGCAAAATGACAGATAATAAAGTAGGAAAGGAATTGGGGTGTTAAGGAAGAAGCCTTGGAGGGGAGTTCTCTTCCTGACTCATTATAAATCTGCCAACTTGTCTAAGTCACCCAGCTTTCCAGTTTCTTCAAGCTCTGGAAAGTAGAGTCCCATATGAACAACCTCAACCATTCCAGAATTCTCTCTTCCAGCTGGGAGAAGAGCCATAATGACAGTGTTTTCAGAAATGTAACTAACTCCAAGTAGGTGGATTTTCAGAGTTGGAAGGAGCTCCAGAATGGGATGATCAGGTAGATAGCAAACAAGGACATTCTTTTATAACTAGGTCTTTAAGGATAGACAGTACACTGACTCCTTTCTGAAAGCCTCACTTGAAAAGATCATTTGCCACTTAGCCTGCAGCTGGAGAGATCTAAACTTGATGTAGTAAAAATCTCTCCCATACCTTTCACCCTTTGTGGAAAACCACTACAGTCGTTATTCAGTGATCAGTGAGAACACAGAAAGGAATGCCCTGCACTTATTTACCTGTAATGAGGAGATGCAGTCTAGAAACTCCAAGTCCTCACTAGTAAGAAAACAAAAGACACTTGGTTTAAAATTCATTGGTGCCTGAATATTTTCAGTAGGATGTCAAACTATGAAGAATTGCTCTTCACTATCACTGTTTTAATAATATGACTAAAAGGTCATTTTAATACTAAAAAAAAAAATTCATCTGTGCACAGAAGCAGTATGGTGCAGAACAAGAGCACAGAATCAGGAATCAGGGCACCAGGTCCATATCTCAGTGATGTGACCTTGACCAGGCTACTTAACTCTGTCTCACTCTCTATATTCTTACAAAAATTAAACATATTAATATACATAAAATGCTTAAAACAGTGCCTGTCACCTGTGGGCTCTTATAATCATGGCCATATTCTTGTTTGCTAGGAAAGGGAGATAGAAATAAGGGATGGCCTGGATCTCAAATAAATAACCATTAAAATTGATCCTACACTTTATGTGACCCTACATGCTGTACTAAGTCATCATCTGATTTAACACGCTGCCAAAACCTATCAAATAGATACTATTGTTATTTCCATTTTGCTGATGGAAGACCAAGATCCAGAGAGGTTAAGCGACTTGGCCAAAGTTGTACAGAATATCAACAGCTAAGCCACAAACCAAAAACCTGAAGTCTGTATTTTTAACATATTCTGCACCCCTTTTCTAAAAGAAATCAGGCCACTAAAAGGAGATGTTTTAATTAGCACTGAATACTCAGAAAAACTATTATAAAGGGCTCGTTTTCTTTCCAGAACTGTAGAGTGCCTTGTGGGTTAAAATGCTACCTATCTTCACCCACTGAGGACTGGCCTGTCTGTCATACAGCCCAGCACAGTGTCCCACCGTTTGCACTCAGCAGGTGTAATTCAGCCTGTGACATCAGCACATTAGGTTCCACCCGAGTAGGTCAACAAAGATGCTGGAGGCAGCCCCTGTCCTTGAGCCACTCAGAAAATCCCCTGGTGACAATGTTTGCCTTCCTCATGGAAATCACCATCAGCCACAGTTGCCCTTATCTTTTCCTGAAATCCACTAAGCACCAGGCACCGAAGGAGCTGGTGCCATCTGGTTAAGAGTCAGGCCAACCTGGGTTTAAATTCCTGTGTCTATACTTGCCTGATAACCTTGGGCAGGTACATTGTCCTTGATGAGCCTCAGTTTCCCCAGATTTGAACATGACAAGACAACCTGCCTGTAGAGTCACTGTTGAAAAACAATATAATCTATGTTAAGGGATGAATTCAATTCCAGAATATCGAGACATCTCAGGAAGTATTATTAATAGCCCAAGACCCACTCTAGTCTCACTGAATCACACAGGGTACCCTAAAGGCATGAAGTTCCTTCTCATTACACAGAAGGAGAAAGAAGCTCAGAGACTTTAGGAAGCTGCCCCCAAATCCTACAACTCCTCAAAGCAGGCTGTACAGCTCCAACATTTGGAAAGCAAGTAGGCAATTCTGCCAAAGGAGAAAGAAGTACGTTTGCCGTAATACTTTTCAGAGCCTGGGGACTTCATCTTAGGGTAGGCTGATGTTTATTTGATGAGCTAAAAGTTGTTTCTCAAAGGCAAGAAAAATCCAAGCAAGAGCATCTTCCTGGAGTCCTTACTCAGAATCACACCCCCTACAGCCTTAGTGTCCACCCTCGCTTTCTTCCAGCACCTTTCTGATCAGTCATTGTTCAAGAGAGGTTAGAGTGCATCTGGAGTACCACTTTCTGTGTTCGTAAGTTTCATATTGGTCTTATAGCAAACTCTGGTGCTCTGTGACAAAGAACTCACCTCACTGCAGGGATGCAGGTGGCTGTGGGGCTGCTGGGGAAGGCAGAACCTCTTGGCTGATCTCCATCCTCAAGGTGTCTGGAACCTTTTAGGACTCTGGTGTTTGTTGAAACTGTGGAGCCCTTCAAGTTTCCTTGGTGAGGGTTTAAAAGCTCTCTGTTTGTCCCCCTGGCTCCCAACTTCAGAGTGCGAGGGCTCAGGCAGCTACCCAGGCAGCCTAGAAACATGGCAGGCAGCTAGTTGGAAGCATCTTAACGATGATATAGAAAATGAGCATTCAGCATAAGCAAGGGAGCAGAAGACTCGGGCAAGACAGCCCCTGGTTTGGATCCCCCTTGTGCCACTGACATTGTTATGTCAAGTTACTCAGTCCTTCTGAACATCAGTTCCTTCATTATAATTGTGTACATTTGGATAAATTTTAATTTTTTAAAAAAGCTTAAAAAAGAAGAGAAACTACAGACACTAAATTCACAGTCTGGTTGATGATGATTCATATTTAGTAATAGAAGCGAAGCACTTTACACAAATGTAAGAGTTGTTGTTCTTTATAATCATTGTCAGTGGACCAAGAGGGGCAAAGGCAAATGGCACAGGCTGTCAGCTGCTGTGAGATGAAGAAGTAAAAGGCACATTACTTCTTAATTAGATGCCCTTTTTAGTTTCCCTTGGAATGGGGTCATTTGTGTGTAGATTCCTTACTGTACTTGGAAAAATTATGTATAAGGTTAGATTTTTTAAATGACGTCTTAGACATAAAGGTGGTTGCTAAATGTGGCTGATTCAGAGTGAAGCCTTAGTGACAACTGTGAACCCGGGTGACCATAGAAAAGCCAGGAAGGAGACCCACGGGATGGGGTTGGTGACTTCTTTCAAGTACTGATGGTCATAAAAGTAATTATGGTTTAGATTTCTCCACTCAAATGAGACCCCAATACCTGAAAAGAACAGAAAAAGGCTGTCCAAAAGAATGGAAAAGGCCAGAAAAAGAAAATGAACACGTATGTAAGTTTTTCTAGACCTAAGCCAGTGTCACTTTTCAACTAATGAATGAAATACACAGACACCCTCCACCCAAGGAATTGCTAGATGCAGCTCAGTTTAAACCAAATCTATAAAAATCTGGAGATAATCTTGATGTTTAGGAAATAGGCTGTCATACAACCTAATTAAGGCAGGGTTCTGTTGTTTGAGATATTTTTCTCCTGTGAACAACTTGCTAGAGAGAAAGAAGTAAAGCAAGCTGTTTTCTCCCGTTACTTAACACAGAGTAGTACATTAACGTTGCAGTATCAGTATTTGAGGACTGTTAGGAAAGAAGACAAATTTGAGGAAGGATGTTCTGAGCATGATGCCCTATTTCTGCCTTTGCACGGATTGTCAGTTTGTCTTTCTCCCTCCTGTACCAAATCATGCAAACTATTTCCACCCCAAAAGCCAAATCAAGTGATTTTCTCTTGAACCAAATGCACCAGAACTTGGAACCTACAAACCACACCACACCCCCGGCCATCTCTCTCTCAAAATGGCCTGGTCTCTAGAGATGGCAGCCACCGGAAGAACTCACTGTGCTCCTTTGGTTATCTGTGATTAGAACTCATCCCATTGGCTGGCTGCATGACAACACCACAAGTACTTGTCACTCAGGGAGAGAACGAGATGGTGGAGACGGGAGCACAAGATGCCAGACTCTTTCATCCGCTCGCTTGGGCCGTCCTCATTTATCTTATGCTCTGTGCTACACAGTGTACCCTTGAGGTACTGGGCATACTGCAGTGAACAGACGCAACACTTCTGCCGTTGTGATGCCCATATTCTAATGGGACAAATTACTTCAAAGTTTGCTTTAGACCTGACTGTTTGGCCCAAATCTACCATACAGCCTTGGCTTCCGCCTTGCATTTGGAACACCTAATGATCGAGTGTAATTTCAAAACCATCTCTGGCATCTCTGGCTTTGTGTATGATCAGGACTCACATAGTCACATACGGAGACATCGTAACCAATCGACATGATAATCTCTGTGATACGCCCAAGTATATCATGCTAATTTATTGTCAATATCTGAATATTCATTTTCAAATATAAATGAGAACTCTGAATGTGGTGCACCAGTCCATTTCCTGTATTATACTTTATATGATGAAATTCTATCAGTCGATGGAACTGCATATAGATATATATAATTACGATGTTAATATATTTAGTAGTTATTTTATATAAAAAACTATCACACTAAAAGAATATGTTAACTTAATATCTTTCAGAAGAACATTATATCCCTTTTGAGTAAAGGCATCTTCACAAAATTTAAAGAATAATCAGGCATAAAAAATGGAGATCGGATGTTATCATAATTGCGATCTTTGTGGATCTGTTTGGATAGTAGCATTCATCACACTGACACAATAAGACTTACTTCAGTCCACTCCTATGTGATAGGAAGAAAAACTTAACAACTTGCTATGATGTGACTTAGCAACTCACCACACTGGCAGAGCTGGCCAAAAACATTTCACTTCTTCACCAGCTTCAAGCTCAAGTAAATACCTTTTTGTTATCTGTCCTAAGTTTGCTGTATAGAGCACTAAGGAGAGGTTTTTAGCTGATGGTGCTAAGAAATAATTATTCTCACACCATATTAACAAATGTAGACCTTTGGACTATTAACGTTTTAGTAATAAAATTATAATGACTCAACACTAATAATTTCACTTCATTCTTCTATCCTCACATGTTTGCTTGGTGACGCTGATACTCAGCTTTAACCAAGTACTTATTTTCAAGCTTCAGTCCATTTAGTATTCAGGCAAAACGTGAGTGCAGCGTCCCTCCAGCACTGCTGTGAAGCCGACGTGCGGGGTGACTGCACGGCCAGGCGTAGATTCACCAAGTTGGGGAGGAAAGGCTGTTTAAATTAGATTTGTCAGAAAGTGTCCTAAGAAGTAGCATTTGAATTCACAGTTAAACAAGAAAGAAGTAGTCGTGCAAAGAGCATGGTGAACAAGAATTGCACATTCCTAGGCCTGTGCACAGTGAGGGGCCTGGCGCGTCCGAGGGGCAGAAACAAGGCCTGAGTGTCCAGAGCAGGGTGCAGGGAAAGGGGAAGAGAGCACATCAGTGGAGTTGGGTGAAGCCAGACCCAAGGGTCGGGGGTCACAGCAAGAAGTCTGGATTTTAAGGCCAGAAGGAACCTTGCTTCATTTACCTATTTCGTAGATCAGGCTGGCTGCTTTTGGAGACTGAGCAATAGCAGGAGGAAGGACACCACTAGGCAGGCTGTTGCTGTCATCACATGACAGGGGATGGTGGCTGGCCGGCAGTGACAGAGGGAAAGGAGTGAAAAGGCAAGTTCAAGATATATAGGGACCTACTGGGGATCTTCCCAGAAGAATTAAAATCATCATACCACAGCGATACATGCACAACCATGTTCATAGCAACGCAATTTGTAATAGCTAAGTCTTGGAAACAGCCTAAATGCCCAACAACTAATGAATGGCTAAAGAAGATGTGGTTTTTCTACACAATGGAGTACTACTCTGCCATAAAAAAGGATAAACTAGAGTCATTTGTAGGTAAATGGATGTACCTTGAGAACATACTCCTAAGTGAAATAAATTGGACACTTATGAGTACACATCCAATTGTTTCTCTGATATGAGAAACCGTAAGTGTAAATAAGGACAAAGAGGTGTAATAAATATTACATCAAAGGAAGATAATATTCAAAAGAGAAAAGAGAAGAGAACTAGAAAGGGAGAAGGGGGGAAACAAGGAAGGAAAAAGGAAAGAAAGGGGAAAGGGAAAAATGGAAAAAATATAAAATATATAAATAAACCTGCTGTAAATAGGGAAGGGGGAACAGAAGGGAAGTGTGGGAAAGAGGGGAGAAAACCAAAATACATCATGTACAGGTACAAAATAACTATGATGAATGTGATCATTATGTACACAACGTACCAATACATGTTCTTGGTAAAAAAAAAAAAAAAAATAGAAAAAAATCTTAAAAAGACATATAGGGACTTACAGCCAAGACTGTCCTTTTCACCAGGCAGTACGACACCCTCTAGGGGTTGCCTCCTAGCACTAAACCAGCAGTCCTTGCTTTATACGCTCACCACTTGCCTAGTTGGAAATTGTGGTCCCAGCAGCTTGGTGGGTGACCTTGAAGAGTTGAAGTTGGCTGGCGTCTCTTACAACCTTATAGGTGGTGGATGTGCAGCTGAGAACTGGGGCAGCCAGTTCTCTAGCAGGCTGTTTTATTCCCTCTTCTTTCTGCACGTTAGCAGAGATGTACCTTTTACAGAATGTTATGTGCTGCGATTAGAGTGACATCGAAACCAAACCAAGAAAGAAAATGAACACATTTTTCTGGGTTTCATTTTCTGCTCAGTTTGTAAAGTGGATCGTACTGCACTTGTGGTAATGCTTGCTGCTAAGAGAGAGTTATTAATGGGAAAAGATTTTAAGAAATAACCTACAGTCCAGTCCCACAGAATGAGTGAGTCACACTATGCAGATAATATCAGCTGGGTACTTGACGTCTTTCCTGAGAATAGTCTTTAATTGCATGTAAATAAATCAGGCTTGGATCCAGTTCTGCAGTGGATTCTTGGACCACTCGTAAGAGATGCAGCTGTGAAAAATCTGGGGGAAATGCATATTTTGTGCATGTCTTTCACACATATTTATTTGGTAACTACTCTGTATAAGGTACTGGGCCTGGTCTTACATTTTCCTAATTTTTAAAATAAGATTTGATGTTTTTCTGGGTGAAAAATTAATGCTTGTTACAAAATATTGAGGGAAAATATAAAGAAAAAGTAAATAGTACCCATGATCCCCAGACTCAGCAGTCAGCACTGTGAATGTTCTGGTGGCGCTTTTCAGTTTGCTTTGCTGTATGTGTGATGTGTCCGCGCCCACCCACAGATCATGCACCTGATGGATAACCATCTGCAGAGATCCTTCCACTCATCTATGATGGTGACTTTGGATAAATTCCTAAAAATGGTGCGATCAGTTCAGAGCTAGTTATTTCCTAGACGTCGAGTGACCAGGTCATTCCAATTTACCCAGGACTTCTTAGGTTTAGCATTGAGTCCTGCATCCTGGAGCAAACTGGGACCACTGTCCACATCATTTGAATGTGCACAACTACTCAACCTTCACCATCCTATATCTGGGGTACAGTTCATGGCTGACAATCACTTGTAGAATTTATTTTTAGGAGACCTCTGTCTCTTCAGCTGTACCAGCAGGAGGCTGTTTTCATCTCTGGCAGCCTCAGAGAATTTGTTGCAGCTTTCAGATCTGAGCTTGAAATTAAGATGTGGCTCAGCTGTTTGTATACAGAGAGCAAAAGAATCATTGTGCGTAAATGAAGGTCATTCCCTGGCCTCACTGAGCAATCTCGACTTGGTCCATTTATCTGGGTACATAAGAAGCTGCACAGTCAGAATGATTATGTTACATTTCAGTGATATTTCATGTAACTAAGCAAGCAGATGACATTGTGGTGTACGTACATGGAGGTGAGGGCAGTTAATGTCTTTAGTTAGAGCTAAGCAGGATCTTGGGTGTGAGCAGTAGGAGAAAACAAAGTTGTGGATTAAAATGCATAGGGAAAGACATGTATATGAAACAAATAAACCATTGCAGGAATTTTCCAAGTTTCTCACAATACCTAATAACGATGAGAGTCCTTTTAAAAATAGCTTTTGTTTTTTCTCACTGTTTTAACCTATCAATAATCAAGACACTAAATCCATATTGTACCTACTAAGTATAATGAGCGTGCCAATCAAGGCTTCAAACCTAAATTAATTTGGTAGCTTCTAATTACAGCAAAGATCACCCACAAACTTCATTATCTATTCTAAACATTTTCTGTATATACTTATGAAAAAATAGTGAAAAGTATATGGATGTATATGTATGTATGTATTGAGAAAAAATATATATGTAACTTTGAAAAAGAATTCTTATTTTCTTTTAATTTTATTTTATTTTAAAAAATAAACTGGGAAAAAGATTCGACCCATATTTTGGAAAATACCTGTGCACTTGAGAAATAACTTTACTGGCACTCTAGTGGCACTTAATTCTAAATGTAGGTTGCCGGGGTGGTTTAAATCACAAATCTCTTGCAACATGTTATTTGCATTGATTTTTCTTGTTAGGGTCAAAGTTCTGATCACAAGTACATACTTCCTCTGCATGAGATTAAACCAGTCAAGTGACAAGTGATAACATTTTCTCCATGGGAATATTTATTTTAAAAAGAAAATGGGAAAGCACATACCTAAAAATATTTTCAACTCAGCTGAAATATGTGGCTTGTTAGGAAACAATACTCTGCATATTTCAGATCTCCAGACTGACTTTGCATCCTGATTTAACCTTTTTCTTCATTCACTCAGTCACTGATCACATAAAAATACGGGTGGACACTGCTATGAGCACAGAGTGCAACAATGAACAAAGCGGACATACTCCCTGTTCTCAGCAGCCCTATATGCTAGTAGAAGGACACATGAAATAAGTACATAATTTAAGACAGGAATGAGTATTACAAAAATATAATAATCAGGGTGGTATGGTGGTAAGTGACTGGTTGGGGATTCACGTTTGACACCCGGAGGTTAGGAAGCACCTCCCGGCTGAGACCTCAGTGCCAAGGCTGCAAACACTCAAGATAGGAGAAAGGTCAGTCTGAATGTCCCCATGGTAGGCACAGACTTGTGATACTCAAGACAAGAAGAATAATGAGCTTGTACGGAGACTGTGAGTACAGGAGAAGATGACGGGAAAAAGAGGCAAAGACCACATCATGGAAAGCCTCACAGGCAGTGGACAGACCTTAGTTTTTGTCTTAATGGCAACAGGAATCCCTCAGATTGTAGAGAGAAGCAGAGTACTTTCCGGTGTTCTAGTTCGAAGTAGGGAGAAGTAGAGTACTAAGTGGTATTCTAGTTCAAAGTTGAGTGATGGCTTCCCGGGTATTTGTTGAACTATTATACCTCAGAAATTACATCTATGGGCATATTGTTTAGTAACAGAAAGAATTAGAAGTCATTATACATGGTATAGCACTGATAAGCTTCAAAAGTTACACTATGAAGCCAGATGCAAAAGACCACATATTATATGTTTCTGTTTTTAAGAAATGTCAAGAAAAAGCAGATTTATAGAGACAAAACTTTAATAGTTACCTGGGAGGGCAAGTGGGAGTATGAGTAGCAGGAAACAGGCACAAACGTCCTTTGCAGGGTGCTGGCTGTGCTCTAAAATTGAAGTATAGTAATGGTTACACGGTGTTATAAGTTTACACAAAAGGCAGTGAATTGTACACCTAAAGTAGATGAGTTTTATGTTATATAAATTATACTTCAATAAGGCTGTTGTTTTTAAAAGCACCAAGAGAGAAGAAAATTTATACATGCTACATATATTCTTTTTGGGGGAGGAAGTAAATAGAGTCCTATTGCAATCATTCAGCCGACTGAATGAGAATGAGGAAAAACAGAAGTGATTTGGGGACTGATATGAAAAGGCTTATGGATGAATTAGCATCGGGGAGGGAAGAGCGAAGGCAAGTGAGATGCCAGAGGGAGAATCTGGGTTTGAGAGCTGAGCAATTGTAGCGTCATTTGTTCAGGTGCAGAGCAGGAAGTTATTAATTTGTCACCATACTTGGTGAGTCATCATTAACACAAAGTGTAATGCTGGTGAGTAGTTACTAGGTGGTGCGCCCATGTTTAAAAACACTTTTTAAATACAGAAGATTCAGGCTTAGCCCTGCACCAACATCTGTCTAATTCTCCAGCACTTTCACTGCTTGCTCGGTTGCATGATGGCTGACACGTACAGGGAAGAGCACTTAGCGCACGTCCCGTGCTGTCTGGCGGGACCCGGCCCCGGGATGACAGTGAAGGCTAACTGGCGGGAGATGCCGTCCTGTCCAGTGCCGCATCCCTGTGCGCGGGTCAGGACGCGTTTCTCTCTGGTCTGGTAGAAGTAGGCCACACAGCAGAACACCTGACTAATGTGTTTCTTCCTAATTTGTGAATCTGAACCGAGAAGCAGAAACACTCTACTTTACCTACAATAGAAACACCCCTCTATTTCAGACATTATTACTATGAAAATTTTGACCTGCAGAAGCTTCCACAGGGCAAGGATGGATGAACTGGTTTATGAGCACATTGCTTACTGTGAGGTTTCTCTATTCAGATTTCATATGACTGCTGGAGACGGAGTATGTTGAAAAACCAAATATAATGGCATTTTGAGAAGTGGGAGCCCTAGATCCCTGTGTCTTCCCTTTGACTTTTAAAGTATCAATAGTAATACAGTCCAGTGAGCAAAGGAAGGGCATAAAAGCATGCTTGAATCATCTCCAGTGATGAGTATTAGGTTGCCCAAAAATTCACAGGTTAGTCTTCCACCTTCATAGATCGCTTAAACAATGGCTTAGGTAGTGAGTATAAGTAATGTGTACATAAACGGTTGTTAAATTCTATATCACTGTATAATTTGATGAAAAACATCAAATAATGATTTGTTTAAAGATTCTCCTATTATTGAGAGAACATTACTCTGTTTAGTAATTTCTATACTAATAACATCAATAGAATTGATCTCTTTTAAATCCCTAAGTTTGAAATTTTCAGTTTACTAAACAGACCATAAAGCAGGTCTTATTTGCTTTCTAACAAATAAGGCAGAACAGCTTGCCCATGGGGATTTAAATCATAATTTACATTTGAGTTTATTTTTATAGACAGGCCATAAGCACAATTTGCAAAGCTGGATAAAACTAAGGCACTAGAAAATTTAAGAAGAGAGATTTATTTTTCCCCTTAAAACTACACTCAGTTATAATTTAAAACTAACTGCTTTAATTATACCAAATAATTGGATTAGGTAGAGGTTTGCATAATTTGCCAGTATCAGAATTTGACAGTGGATGTTTACTCTTCTGTTGCAAGCAGGAGAATCCCCACCACGGACACACAGGACTGAAAGAAGAGCAAAATGTGACACGGAAATGATTCAGAGGAATTAAGAATTTAAGCTTATGTAAGAATAAATCCTCATATATGCATACTAATGATAAAGTTTTATAGAAAAATCTGTTCCAAATATGGCTTTGAGAAGATTTAGGACACAGTATCTACTTGTAAGACACCCTGCCTCTTTTGAAGCTGACATCTCCTTAATATTCGCTGCAGATAAACAGGTACACTGTGAGCAGCAGGAGCCGCGTCCCCCTAAAGTTCCCATCCGTCCTGATCACGCTCCACTACATGCCTGTGCACCACTGGGAACTATTCTTTGTTTCACAGTTTTCTTAAATTTATTCTCATTTTTTTAGATTAGATGTTAAAGGGGGCCTTGTTCTGTCTGATTGTAAATAGAGAGTAGCTGTAAAAATAACCTCAGTGAGAACAAAACAATGGGAGTAAATGCTAAATTGAGTCTGTTCCCGACAGGAGGCCCAAATGGCTACATAGCTGCCAGTCTTTGAAACCAG
The DNA here is from genome assembly GCA_004026905.1 of Hystrix cristata. Lineage (NCBI taxonomy): Eukaryota > Metazoa > Chordata > Mammalia > Rodentia > Hystricidae > Hystrix > Hystrix cristata. Next base: position 1,212 of record PVJO010017381.1, on the reverse strand, counting down.
ACAGCCTTTTCCAGTGTGACGCGTTTAACACTTTCTTCTCCCACGCTGAGACCTTCTTCTGGAGCTAATCAGAAGACAGCGACTGTTGACTGTTCCACAGCACCCCCTCCAGTGGCCCCCAGGGGTGCAAGAGTCCATTGCAAGAATCACAGCCCTTGCTCTCTGTCTGTTGACTCGCTTGACTATCTGGGATGGGACAAAAACATAGAGCAAATGCCTACATTTTTCCCATTTATTATAGTAAAAGACATATTGCCATCAATTCCCCCTCAGATTACTCCCCTTCGCTTCAGACACATTTAGCCCATCATTCTTGTCACTTTCTGAAGCAGTTCTGGAAGCCCTCTTTTTATCTCTTTCTTGTGAGTCCCTCAATATCCTGAATCGATTGAACCGATGGTAATTTCTGTCAAAGAAAAAAATTACAACGTGTCCTCATCCACCTTGTTCACCAAATCTGGCACACTCTGACTTCTGGCTCTTCTGCAAAGTCAAAATGACCATGAAATCAACTCAGAACATCAAGGCAGCCAGGACAGGACAACTAGAGACACTCACTAAAGAAGATTCCAGAACTGTGTCAGAAAGTAAAAAAAAAAAAAAAAAAAAAATGATGAGATCAATGTGTTCAACGCAAGGGAGAATATTTTGAGGGGGAATTAATGGCAATGGGTCTTTACACTAATTTTTTTTTAAATTTAAACATTCACTGTATTGTTTGGTCATACGTCATAAGTCATATATGCTAATACTGAGTATAAAATAGGAAGGATTCCATTCCAGGGAAGATTGCAGACTCCTCTTTGTTGGGAAAACCAAAGAATACTCCTGGAAGATCTGGTCTGTTTGGATGTAGCTTCTGCATTTGGCTAGAAGAACTTGCAGGAGCAGAGTGGGCAGAAAGGGCTTTCCTGCAACATATCAGCCATCACATATAGTCTCAGAAGTTCTAGACTACGTAGGGAACATAGGTTCAAAAAAGGAATATAAGGAGGAAAAGAAGAGAAAGAAATCTGTAAATGTGGTCTGTAGTGGGGAGGGCCTTAGAAATTAAGGGAAGAAACTTAAAGAAGCATTCAGAAGGGACAAGACGAAAGCCTGCAAACGGCTGTGATGTGCCCTGCTCCTCTGATTACCTGTTTCTGTGCTATGTCATTCTGAGTTTCACCCCCCAGAGTAAGATAATGTGATTGGCTCCTCCTGGGTCAAGTG
>PVJO010017380.1:0-39366 GCA_004026905.1 Hystrix cristata | reverse complement strand
GTATGATATGAACTGTGGAATTGTTTCATTAGAAAACTCAATTTCTCTTTTAAATTCATTTATAGTATAAACTCTCCCTTTTGCCTCATGTAATTTTCTGAGATACAATGAGATTTCCTGTAAATGACTATCCATTTTAATTTATTGCATCTGTTTTCATAGACATCAAATTATTTGACCTTAGGTGTGATTTTTTTTTCTAAACTTAATCATACTACATTAATTCTAGCATATTATAAAAGAAAAGAGAACACATCCAGTACTAAAACTTTGCATACTTGTTGAGGAAACTGTATCTATGAGGATATGATATAGTTAAACAACACATAAGTCAGACCTGAACTGTTTTATAAAAATTATTTGGCCTACAGAAAGTATATTTGGTGTAGTGGCCTCCTTCTGGTCACCTTGCGCAGGAACACCCAGCTGGACTGAGTTGGTGTGGTTCTGGCTTAGAGGATCCACCTGAAGACTGTTGCCTACGCGATATAAAAGAGAAAAGGAGCAGAAGATAGGGGCCGGCTGTTTCCTGGGAGAAGCTCTGTTGCAGCTGGTTTTGCTGAAGGGAACTCAGCTGTTCTCATTGCAGGAGGCACTCAGGGCCTTGCTGTCATCGGGGATGGCTGCTGTTCACTTTGGGGGAGCTCTGGTCTTCATCTCCACTGTGAGCATTGTATCCTGCCTCCAGTATAGATTTCTTCAGCCTTATGGTGCAGGCACCGATGTACACGGGAGATTGCCATGGGCTCCCAGCCCTTGACTGGATCTTTCACATCTCCATAGATAGATGTCTGCACTCTTCCTGCATTTGGCTTGTGGGTGAATGCTGTAACTTGGAAATGTCCTATATTAGATCTGCTCTGTTGCAAACTATTGACTCTAGAGACTATCTAACTACACAGAAATTGGTACCGAGAATGGAGTCCCTGCTGTGACATTTCCTGGCCATGTGTCTCAAGAGCCTTTGGAATTAATTTGGAAAGGTTTTGAGAGACCAGCTGAAGAGGCTTGTCTACCCCTTGCCTCCCTTGCGGCCTTCTGCCTGTCTTTTGTGCCACCCTGCCTTTGATCCAGCCAAGTACGGACTGAAACCGCTACTAACTGTGAGCTAAATAAATTTTTCCTCCTTTAACTTTGGGTGTTGGATATTTTGGCTCCTTTAACTTGGGTGTTGGATATTTTGTCTCAACAATGAGAAAACTAACTAAGACATTTGGCTTTCAAGTTTCACATTTCTCATGTATTCTTATGTCGTTGTTTCTCTAGTACTTCCTATTTCTCTCCAAAATTTCAAAGATATTATTACTGTATATTACCTCTTATTTAACTGTATGTGGTCATATCTGTAGTTTTAGGTGCTAATTTATTAACTGTATTTTGAAATTGCTTCTATTTGTTTTGCCTATTTTAAGGAATATCTATAATTATTACATTGGATGTCTATTTTTATTCTTGGTACTTGCACGGCCTCAATGCCTTTCTTCTGTGTATTTTTGGTGAAATTCAAGTTTTCCCAATAATTACAGCTCCAGGTTTTGCGTTGTTTATTCCACCATATATGCTTCCGGTGGGGACATAGATCTTGTGTTGTATTTCTGATTTTCTTTTTTTTTTTCTTATTTTTAAATCTTATCTAACTGTAGTCCCTTAAGATTTGCTGCTCTTACAGTGCTCCTTCTTGTGTTACAGTAACGATGTCAAATGACTTTCAAAGATTAGTTTCTGTTCCTATTGTGTGTTCTAGTCTTGGCACCTTGCAATACTTGAAGATGCTCTCTTCTTCTCTCTCCCCATTTCTGATGAGTTTATATCATTTTCCTGGTTTATTCATTCAGTATTGAGTAGTAATGTGCCGGCATCATGACAGCTACTTAAGATACAATAGTAGGAGCTCTGCTCTCTGGGGACTTTTAGTCCATGGAGGGAAAGATATTATTCAAATAAGATGTCAATGACTACATTTGCACCAATGATAATAATTTAAAAATAGTATATAAACAGAATGTAGGATCTTGTAATAGAGAATTTGACCTACTACTCTAGTCTGATATTTCTGAGATCCCAATTCTTGTTCTACTTCTCCTGCTATATATTCTTCTTGGAAGAATGGTTTTAACAATGTCCACATTTCAAATCTGCATTTAGGTAAATGATATGCAGGACTCACAGAATACACTCTGTCTCCAAGCTCAGTGTTTCCAAAGTTTCAATCATATGCCTTCTGCCTTCTAGCACTTACCCTGTATGATAGTGTAATTCAGCCTGATCATCTTTTTGTTACAAAAACTGTTTTCTTTTCCACATTCCTTTTTGGTTAGGGATACTGCCACCTGCCCAGGGTCTGAGCCGTAAACCTGGCATCATAGTTGTTTGCTCTTCTTTACCCCACTGTAACCAATTGGTCCCTCTGGTCAGTGTTTACCACCTAGATTCTAAAACAGAAAGGTCAATCACAATCAAGTTTCTGCCGGTTTCTATAGCCTCATGTTGTATTGCTCCCTTAGTTTTGCTTTACAAATTCTCGTAAACTTTCTAATCTCTTGCAGTTTCCCAAATGTAATTTTTAAAACATCTTATTCTCTTTCCTTCTTCCATGACACATACATTTGAAATATCATTGATAGTGCAATACTTAAGAAAGCCTATTCTTGAGTCCAAAACCCTTGGGTCCAAGTTTCAGAATCATTATTTACTAACAAGTTTTCCTAGACATTTTAATTAATCATGTGGTTCCTCAATGTTTAACTTATAAAGTTGAGATAATGATAATGTATACCTCATAACGTTAGGGAGATTAAATAAAATAAGCATTAGGGGTTTAATACTCTTAAACTATTGCCGGTGGTGTTATTGCTATTATATAGAAGTTGATTACAACATTTCTGTATGTGTAATTGTTTCTCATTATATTCTTTTTTTGTTTGTTTGTTTTTTTAATTTTATTTTCATGGTACATTTTAGATGTACATAGTGATAACATTCATCATAGGGAATTTGTTATATTCTTGAGAAACATATTTTTCTTGTACTTTTTCAGGTGGATACGTATATAGATAATAGTCAATTGCATTTATTTATTTATTTATTTATGTTTTGTCTTCTTAACTACATTGATATAAACTTGAAGACAAAGAACATTTTATTTAAATTTTTATGTAAATGTCCACCACACTTACTGTGCTTAGGACCTAAGAAAATTTAATAAATATTTGTTCAAATAATGAAATCAGGTTTCTGAAAATTACACGCTACTAGATTTCTGAAATTAGTTCCTACTCTGACCAGTTCCTGATAATCTCTGATTTAACTGGGAGCTTGTCTGAGAAGATTGATATTTTGAGCATTAGGATTCTGAAAATCTTGAAATCTTGAACTTCTGGTTTATGAGCAGCTCTCCAGAATTTCTGTGTTGTAAATGAAGGAAGATATACAGGTATATATTGTATTTAAAGTGCCACTGAAAATATCATTGACTATTTTAAATAATGTAGAATTACATTACTACATATAGACTGATAGCAAATTTTTAATTAATCTGAAATAAGGAGGGTTCATTTTGTAGAAAAGGCACATTTTTAAAAACAGTGATTTTTGAACAGTGACAAATGAATTCTGCTTCCTACTGTTGGTGACTACTGTCCATTCTTATAAGTTTGTGGAATAGAATTTAGGGTTTCCTTTTTTTGTTCAACTTCACCATCAATGACTTTGATGCAGACTTTTATAACATGCCCATCAAATTTACAGATGACATAAAGCTGGGAAAATAGTGAATATGTCAAAATAAAAAGACTATGAGCTTGATTAGAACAAATATAGCATTCTAAAATTTGGTAGGGTAACATGAAATTTCAATTAGGTACAAATTGTACAAATGCGTATTTAAATTAATCTTAAGTGCATTATTTATCTATCTATCACCTGTTATTCTATCTATGAATTTTGATTCTTTGAAAACTTAATTTTTGTCCAGGGAGTTATGACTCTGAGATGAATCAAGATTGTCCTGGGAATTTAATACATAGCATGGTGGTTAAAGCAAATAACAGGCCTTGTTTCCTTAAAATTTGATAAGAAAGCAGGTTTAAGTTTTCTCTCTACTGCTCCCCCAACATACAAATGTTAACTGTTAAGGATGCATGCCAGTGGATGCGTTAACTTTTTTGACTATTGTATTCAGTACACAATGGATACATATATCATATTAACATATTGTACACTTTCGATGTGACAATTTTATTTTTTCAATTAAGTATTTTGAGAGGTTATGTTATTCTGGTTGAAAATTTAAATGGCTGCTTGGTTTGGCAAGTTCACACTAGGATTTTGAGAGATGGGTACTGCAGAACGGAGTGAGGTAGGATGGTCTGAAAGATGTTTTCTTATAGGAAGCAAAACTACATGAATAAATTGCTTTCACATTCCCCTCTATACTAAGAAGTCTTGCCTGGTTTGTACTGAGTGAAGGGCATGGATGCAGGAAAGAGAGATTGATGGATGTAGTAATTCATTCCCTCGTTCTTTCATCACCTAAGAGTTTATGATTTCCTGGAGGGTTAGAGGCAAGGAGACAAAGTGTAGCACATTTGCTACCATCGAGGAATTGCTGCTGACATAACCATCAAAACAGATAGAAATATGAAAGAAGTGGTTAGATCATTAATTTGATAGGAAAAACTGAATCAGTTCAACAACTAATATAACTAATGATTTGATATTAACAGAGATAAAATCTGCATTAAGTGGTAAGTCAAACATCGTAAGTCCTGAAACTGAACTTTTCTATTAGTCTATGATGTGATTCAGTACTTTTGCATGTCTTAGATGAGAATTAATTTTTCACATCTCTTATTTCTAGAACATTCGGTTACTCTATTAAAATTTTAAGTCTGTCGGACAGTTGATTGCCAAGTAACCCTTTGCCCCAATTGCTGATGCAATTTAGAACTGACCACCAAAATAACACTAAGAGATTGATTTTCTGGGTGTTATTAAGCCTGGCTCTGTTAGGCTATTTTAGGCATGAACAATAGGAGTTGAACAGCCACTCACAATTCAGATGATTGTACTATCCACCTGAAAACCATCAAGTTGTTGATTATCATAATCTTATCCAGCTTCTCGTGCAGTGTCAAAACTTTAAAAGGACAGAGTGTTTTGAAATAACATACTGGAAAAACAGATAATACAATGAAGTAATAAGCAAGAAATTAGAATAGTCCAGTTATACAACCAAATAAAGGATAGAAGCAGCTCGTAAATGAACTGTTAGTAGAAAATCAGTGCTATGAGAGACTCAGAAAGACATTCTGAAGTATGAAGTAATATTTTTTATTAATTCAACAAATCACTATTAAGTTATTGCTGTGGTGAATGAGGCATAATGTTAATAGTATAATGGAGGAATGTACAAATAAATAATTGCAATTTGTCGACAAGGGAAAACATAAGCATAGAGAAAAGTGACCTCACCCAGACCCAGAGGCCAAGACAGGTGTGGCAGAAGACAGCTTCTAAAATGAGAAGGTGTTAAGTGTAGGACTAGTGTGAGAGATGGGAAAAGAGAATATTACTCATAATGGGTCCAACATGTGTGAAGGTCCAGAGGGAAGGGAGCTCACAGCTCAATACTTTCAGTGTTTAGTATTTAGATATTTAGAGTTGCTATCGTATGTATGAAATCGCAAGGCCATTTGGAACCTACTAGCTCAGCCCAATTAAGTACAGTACCCAAGAGGCCATGTTTCAATGCCTCAGTGGTCACATTTATTTGGTTTTCGTTCAAAATTTGGAGTAGATTAGATTGTGTCTATTGTAAATGACCAGTCCATCAGCGTGGTATGATGAACAACTCAGAAGACAGTGCAGGTAGTTTAAAAAGTAGTAGCTACTCTTTACTGTATTTTTAGTAAGCCAAGTACACCACTGTAAGAAGCCCTTTATGTGTTATCTTACGTGGTTCTAACATCTCCATCAGAGACCTGCCGTTGTCTTCATATCACAGTTGAGGAGACTGAGGCAGCTCAGTGTAACAGCTGGCTCCTCCATCAGTTCTGGGCATCGACAATGCGGCCTGGGTTCAGCTGGGTGCTCTGGTGTTGTCTGGGCTGCATTATGCATCTGTGGCCAGAGGAAGGTCGGCCAGTCATAGGCTGGGTTATCTCAGCTGTCCTCCGCATGGCTCTCGTCCGCCACCAGGCTCGCCAGCATGGGCAGGGGGAAAGTTGCAGAGCGCGAGGGCCTCTCAAAGCCTCTGAAATAGAATGCTGTCATTTGTACTATATTCTTTCTACAGCCATAGTAAGCCATTTGGGCAGCTTGGATGCAAAGGTGGGAGACAGATTCTACCTCTTGATGGGAAGACCCCATAAATCAGGTTGGGAAGGGTGTGGATTCAGGAGGGGAAGTCATTCATGAAGCTGGGATGTTTTGGAAGACCATATTGACAAAATAAGGGAACACCATGAAGTTAGCATCATTGCAATTATTTTACCATAAGAAGAGAGATAACACCTTTGCCTGAGGTCTCCATCATTGTGAGTATTGTGAGTGTTGAGCTAGAATTTGATTCCAGTGCCTGTTCTTTGGCTTGATGAACTGCCTCTTTTACCATTTATGACAAGGCTCTTCAAAGTAGGCCTTGATGAGCAAGCGCATTTTGTTTAGATATAAAGTGACCTAGAAATGGAAATTCACTGTGGGTGAGTAATAATGTAGTTTTTATTCATTTTGTAACCAGAAAATGTTTTGCTAGAGGAAGAAATGCGAATGGGTAAGTTGATTTAAATGCCCCAAATTATTAAATAAAAACAGTGATATTTTATCTTTCACATTTGGGACAAGTCCCCCAGCTCCATCTAATTATTTGGAAGAGGCTGATCCTGACTGACCAACAGGCAAACCCTGTTTGGGCAGCTATTGAACACATATTCTGACTTGAATAAGACCGGTGATTTAATTTCTCTGGTGTGGCAATTTCTCTTCCCTAGTCCTCACATCTTCATATTGCCACTGTGTATGTGTTTATACTTATATTTTATTTCCCCTAATATTTTATTTGCCTTTCAGATTCCCTCTTATAGGCATTTAAAAGTGAAATCTTTAAACAGAACATTTGTGCTCTTTTATGTATTTTTTTGTTCAATACTAAGAGGTGTATACACTAAACACTGTTACTTTAGTATAGTTACAGTGGGCGTATACATTGGATTTTATATTTATTTGCACTGTTTGCTTATACACTCCAACGCCCTCCATAAGCTCTCTTTGAATGGAAACTGTTCATATAATATTGTAGCCCAGATCATATGAGAACTAAGCCTTAATTTCCAAGCCATCGAGACAGTCATTTCCTTTAAAGGTCTACATTTATATTAAAAATTGTTACTTCTGACCATCTAAGAAAGACTGTGGCAAAGCAATTTTGTTATGGGGGTTAGACGTTACTAAATTCATTACCTTTCGGAATAATTTCCAGTCTTTCTCCCCGTCATCTGTCTGATTTCTTTACTAGACTTCTCCCCCTTCCTGACTTTGTATTCATGAGAAATGTTAGCAATAATATCTGTAATAATGGTGACACTGTCTTGAATTTTTGTGCCACATTTCCTCTGAGAAGTTTAAAATGATTCAGATGAATTTGCTCTTTTTCACTGGCAACTTTCCAACAAATTAGAAGGTGAAAGAACCGCAACCTCAGATGTACAGTGATCTTTCCATCTCTTTCACATGGCTGAGGATTTGCTCCCATTTTTCCTGAATTCGGTCTCTTCCTCACCCCATCTTCAGAGTTACAGGAGCCTATTTTTCCCTAAAGTGTGTATATGTGTGTGTGTGTCTTGCTTTCAACTCCTCTTTCTTTTTTCTCTGTGCACATCTCAGGGATTAGCAAAGAATATAAAAAGGAAATGCAAGGAGTTTGCCAGAAACGACGCTTAACAGAAGTCCCAGTTCTGTTTATCAGAAATGTGACTGTTTAACCTTAGTTCATGGAAATGGCAAACTTCACATGTAGGCAAGAAGAAAGAACAAGATTCACTAAAATCCAACTAATAAATTACTCGCTTTTGAAAGAGTTCGCTAAGAACACTGAAGCAGCCAGTGAGGGAGGGGAGATACGGGATAACCCTTCCTCTGTGCTGAGTGTTTGATGGAATAATGTATCTCAGTGTTGTTATTAGGTTCTCATGGGTGTCAGAAAGGCCTGATTATAATTAGGGGGTGCTGGGGTATAATGGAATAATGCAGATTGAGGGAAAGGCGAGCTCACTGATACAGACATTATTTTTTTTTCTCTGTGATCCTTATTCTACTAATAGTTCTGAGGTTTAAACACTTAAAATAGTTCTGAGGTTTAAACACATAAAAGTAAAATAAAATACCAAATCAGTCAAATTTTTAAATTTCAAACATCTAAAAGTTATACTGGAAAAATGGTACTGAAAACAATATTAAACAATGAAAATGGCCATATTTTAGCTAAACGCTCCGAAAATTGTGTAATACAATAAGGTACAGATAAAAACATTGCAAAATTCTGAACATCTAGATTACACTAGATTTTCACCAATAAAAATACGTTTTAAAAAATAATAATGTATAATATTAAGAATATGTTAAGGATGGCAGTGTTATTGTATTATATTAGTGTGTGGTATTTCCTAGGGAATAAAGCCCTAGAATCAATAAAAACCATTTGACAAATATGTACTCAAATTTTAAAATTAATGGATTGAAATGTTAACATGTCTACATATACAAACCCAATATGCTTCTAGGATGGCCCACTTTGTTTTGATAGGGCTGGTACTTCCTTGTTGCCGGGCTCTGACATCACCTTAATCCAACTTGTGTCATGATACGGCCAACTTGATTAGGACACAGTCTCACTGCTAGGAAGGTATTTTGTACATGTGATTAGTACTCAGAATCAATTGACTTTAAGTAAATTATTCTAGATAATGTTGGTAGACCGATTTTTTTAAACTGGAAAGTCTTTATAGTAGAACAGAATTTTTTCAGAAAAAGAAAGAATTTTTCCTGTGGCAACTTCAGCGCCTGCCCACAGTTCCACTTTGGCCTTCCCCACAGCCTGCCCTGTAGATTACAGACTCATCTAGTCAGTTCCCACGATCCTGTTAAATAAATAACTTGCAACAAACCCTTGAATATCCACTTATTCTATTTCCTGGTTGAACCCCAGCTGACACAAGTGAGAAGGCCAAGTTTGACCTCCACCTTCCCTTCTTCCGGTACTTCCACTGGTTAGAAATCACTATGAAGAATTACTGAGATAAGACTAAAAGAACACCCGCAAGAGCTCCCATTTATAGAGTATCTATAAATTGTCCTTGCTTCTTGCAAATATTTAACTCTTGTGTTATTGTAACTTTCAGGTTGTTTTGCAACATTCTTTCTGTGTACTGAGGAAGATGGCCTTTAACTTTTTCCTTGGCATGACTGAACTTTAGATAGGTTTCTTCCTGATTCTAGGTCCTTGACTTTCCCTTCCTCAGGGCATTTTCTTTAGATACCTTGTATTTCTAAATGCTTTATTTTTTCCCTTGAGATGTAAGTATACTCCCAGCTTCTTGCCCATGTTAAAACCAAAGGTTCCTTTCTCCAAAATGGAGCCCCCTATCCCCAAGTCTCTGTGGGAGGGTGGGAGTCTAACTTCAATAATTGCCAATTAGCATAGGGCAGTATTTTAATCACACTGACAAACTTTGTACCTAACGTCCTCCTGTACTTTTCCTCTAGCTCCCTCCAGTGTGTAAAAACTCCCCAGGCTTTTGTTTCAGAGTTCAACCTCTCTTTCTCTCATCGTTTTAATCTTGAAACCTGTTGCAATAGTTTTCAGTGAAGTCTTTCTTGCCTACTTCACTCTCCCCAGTACAAGTTTCCTTTGACACTACAAACAGTCATAAGATGAGAGTGACAATTTTCCATTTGTTCAGTAGTTTAGGATGTATGAATTTAAATAAGAGTTTTTGTATTATAATCATATTGAGTTTGTCATAACTTGATTTTTGATAGTATATTCTATGCATCGAAATATATTTTAGGAATTATACACATTTTTTGCATACATAAGAACTACAAATTATTATAAGGTGCCTATTCTAAAATAATGGGACAAGAAGTAGTTTATGTAAGGTGTCACTACTCTGATAATTTGGCAGTATTTTAATTTCCCTTTGGATATTTTAGTCCCTTCCTAGATTTTTTTTTGTATAATTTTTTTTCTCTTCTTTCTTGAAACCTGTCCCGAAGACTAAGAATACAAGAAAATAATAGCCATTCATATTTTTGTGCCTCCACACAAAGTTTTTTTTGTTAATATCTCAAACAGAAGTCATTCAGTTGTAACATCTTAAGCCAAATCCAGATACTTCAGCTATTGAAAGTAGAAATTAAAATAGAAGTTGTGCAAAGCCATAGAGAGTGGTTCTGTTTGGAGTTTGTGTCTTGAGAAACTCTTAACCCCTTTATCTCCCTCCGGCCTCTATAGAATATAAGCATTTCCCTGAAATCACAAGAATTTTCTAGTTTATGGCCACAATGGATCATTGAGCTAACCAAACCAGGGTGGATGCTGATCAATATAATCAGAGTTCTAGAAAATACATGGTGACAAAGCAAAGGGTGTATACTGAGGAAGCTTGGACCCTGTAGGCATATATACAACAGGAAATTTATAGGGGACCTGGGGCCCTAACCTACACTATAGACAAAACTACATTGTACAGACATTGTAAAGTCAAATATAAAAATAGTTTCTTTCTATTATCTGTTCCTCTTGAATGTCATGAGTCTAGTCATCTTCAGGGAAGAGACTCTATGTTAGTTATTATATTGTGGACATCACTTGTATTAAAATTTAACAACTAATATTGAGTATTATTTTTTTTTAAGATGTAGTATATACAAGCTGCTATCTTCAAAAATTCATGTGAAAATTTCTCACTAATTTCTTTTGGGGGAAATATCTTTTGAGACTTCTTATTTTTTTGCAAGTACTACAGTACTATTCAACTATAACTCAAAAAACTTAAAATACATATTATGGTTTTTGTTCCCCAGAAAAAGAGTTATTATAAATATTATTCCATATATAACAATAAAGTTTTAAATTTTAAAAAATAGCATGCAATACATACTGTTTTCATTTGACATTCACATGCTTACATTAGAATTGTTCTGAAAGCAGAAATATCGTTTTTGTTCTGAGTTAAAATGAATTATATCTTTTACCACAAGGATCTCTGTTTTTAATTGAGGTTGTTCTGTAGTTATGTCAAGGAGAAATGATAGTCAAACTCAAAATATCTAATGTTTATAGGAGAGAGATATGAGTGAATAGAACACACTTTTAAGTATTCACCTGAAATTGGACCAAGAAAATGTCCGATTATTTAAGTATTTTTTAAAAACTACAAAGGAGATAGAAAATATAATAAGAACAACAAAAAGCAACACCACAAATTTAGGGTAAGTAGCAAACATGTATCAAACCAAGATAATATCATGAACAATCCAAGTCTGGAGAAACTACTTTTGAAGCTTGAATAAAACTCTCCTTATTTATGTAGTTTTCCTAATTTATTTCTTTTTATTCCATTATAGTATAAGCATGTCTACAGAGTCACTAACTTCAATGGCTTTTGTGTCAACTAAAAATCAAAAGCAGTAAAAGGAACTTTATAGTCGAGAAGACGCGCTTCTGGCCTAATAAGCACAACTGACAGTTTATTCACTTCTTTCCTTATCCATTTTTCTTTATCCATTTAACAAGGTTTTTGCTCTTGTACTTTACACTAAACCTTGAGTGAGGCATTCATTCGTAATAAAGAGGAATTTGAATGCTGTCCTCATTTAGTAGAAGTACAGTGGAAGAGATAGAATTTAAATAAATAGTGGCACTTATAGCTGCATCAGAGAGAGTGAACTAAGTATCATGAGGAAAAAGTTGTTGACCTGTATTTATAGAGATATTATTTCTTATTTTCTTCAAACTGCTGTAATGGGGTGGTTCCTTCTGTCTCACTTGGCCAGCTCCCACCAGTCAGCAAAACAGGTGGATAAGTGTGAGTGTGCAGCGATGAGGGTCTCTGTAAAAACCACCTTGAACCTGAGAGCATCATTGATTAAGAGGGAACAGCGTCCTGCTGCGGAGGCGGCCTTGCGGGCCTTGTGGAGTCACCAGGTGGGATGGAGGATGCTTCCGGCCTCTCCTGACCAGTCCTACAGAGCTGGAGTTCCTGGAGTCTGGTCAGTTTAGACTCAAGTAAAAGCAAATAAATATCGGCACACTTATAGCAAGGTAAAAAGTTAAGATGAGCCTAAATATTCAAACTAAGAAGAAATTCAGAAATTATATAATATTTTATGGAAGGAAAATTAAAGGATCTGGTAAAAGTGTAGAAGAAACTGAAGTGGTTGAGGTTGAAAATGAGCTATAAGTGCTAAAATCAGTAGAAAACTGCAAAGTAAAATTAGAAAATCGGGGAAATGTACTTTTAAAGTATTTTAATAGAATATGGGTAATATTAACATGCATGATAATATTTTAATGTAAAAAACCTCAGCTAGTATGAAGTTTTAAAGCACTGAGCCAAGAAGTAAAGCTAAGATGCATAAAATTAAAAGCTAAGAGTGGAGAAAATAAGAAGTGGCTATATAAACATAGAAGTATAGATAAAAGTATGTTTTCAGTAGGGAAAGAATATTTGCAAAGAAGGAAGCTAAATCAGTAGGAGAACCTCAGGAAAGACTGAGCGCAATGGCTGGCTCCACAAGCATTTGTTCATTTGTTTTCCTGGGGAAACACAGACCACAAATAGCCCTTAGTCTCTTTGCCTTCCAGAACACCCCCGGAGGAACCTGCCTGCTGTGGTCTGAAGGACCAGACTGGTGATGCTGCAGTCGTTTGGTGCTGGGCTGATAGGGTCCTGCAATAGCTGGAGGACACAGCCAAATTATTTCCATCTGTGTGTAAATGTAATGCATCCATAATGAGAACTCAACCCCAGATGTCTAGCATTTTACCTAATGTGATAGACTGTATGCCATATAATAAAAGGAGATTTATAAGCAGCACAGAAAATAAAAGAGCAGATTTGCACTATAGGAAGAATTTCTCAAGTCAGGCAGTCTTCCTGTAATTCCTAAATTTGATAAACACCATCACCAGCAAGTTTACATGTATTGTCCTGAGTATGCTATTCCTCTGCATTCTTTGTTGCTTCGAAGATATTCTCCAATGTTTTTCCAAAGTTGCTTAATTTGAAAATGTTAAGAAGCAAACTCCTGACATGTTGACAGCAGGGTCAATATTAACGAAATATTTTTGTTGATTTTTGCGAAAAACGTGGATAACTTTAATGTCTGCTTGAGACTGGCCAGAAAATGCAGTTTTTAGAGACTTTTCAGGCTCTCCAAAGGCAAATGGTTTCTTTCTAGGGTGATGGAGAAACCTCTGTTAGGAGGGGGAATATGTGGGTCGTTAGGTATCACAGAGCAGATTCCTAGCAATAGGCTGAGGTGAACTACGCACGTTCCCTGGGAAGGGCCCGGGAATTGTGCCTGTGGGACGGCGGGAAGGGGGAGGGCAGGTGAGGGGCAGGATGGGGAAGCAGACGCAGCAGCAGCAGTGTCTGGTGTGTAGTAGCTCTGCTCTGGGCGCCTTCTAAGCTCCCCAAGGGGAAAAGTCCCTGCCTCGCCTCGGTCAGCCCCGACTAGCACGTGAAAGGGCCACCTTCAGCTGTGCCGCTCGCACACGCAGCGGATACCAAAGAGAGTTTTCTCAACGATCATTTAATTTTACAAAGTTCATTTTTTTCTCCTTGAAAAGAAAAATGTTATGCTCAATATGGTGCTAAGTGGAGAAGTCTATGTTACGGCATTTCAAGTTCCATTCCGATCTAATTCAATTGAGGTGAAACCAATTTTCACCTGCAAAGCATTGATTTCTCTCTCTAGTGGTAGCCTTTGAAACCTGGTTGATGTATCAACAGGAAGATTGTCTGTCTGTCTTCCTTGGCATCACTGTCTACACATGGTGAGGAAATAAGAAATAAAAAGTGTAAAAGAGGAAATTTTCTTGAGCTATTTAAAAAACATGTACAGGTCTTTTCTCTTTAAATATATTCTCTGGTAAATATCTTTTCCTGTTTTTGTGTTTAACCGTATATAATGTATGCAATCCAACTACAAGATATAACTTGATTGTATGCTAATTCAAGATTCAAACTTCATAATATTTAAATGATCCTGTATAGTTTAGAAACAATTTTTCCCGATTTGGATTTGCTAATTCATTTTTTGAGTAATACTCAGTAATGAGTACTCTATAATGCAAGGCCCACAACTAACATTCTCTTTTCAAAGATTCCATCAGGTGTAGGAATAATTAATAAGAGAGAGGCATTTATAATGATTCAGTAAGTGTCTGAATGCATATATTTCTCAAATTTTCCTATATTATGGATAATATAAGAATATGAAAAAATAAATGGGATTTTAGGAAAAAAGACTAGTTTTTTTCTGGTACTGATCTTGAGTCTGCCAATTTGTAACATAACCCTGATGAATTATGATTATGAATGGTAAGGTAAGACAAGAAACAATCAAATTAGATGACATTATACAACATTTTAAATTATAGAACTTGATACACATCAGTTAATATTAAGGTCTTAGGTGAAATCTTTGAAAAATGTTTGGCAATTAAACAATTTGTAGACCACGAAAAACAAACATGATGCAAATTGGGCATATGTTTATATAAATAAATTACAAAAATAGTGTGGCACAACAGTTTCTGACCAGTGACTTATGATTAATTGCAATTGAAAGCACTCAACAAAATCTTGAAATCCATCCACAGTCTTCAGGCCTGCTGAGTGCTTTGAAGCCTCCAGCAGTTCTGCACAAATGAAAGAAAATTAAAGATGAAAGAGTATCCACCTCCAAGTTGGGATTAGACCAGAATGTAACCTTGGCTTCATCCACTGTCAGTCTCACAAACTTGCAGGACTAAAGCAGCACAAGCTATTTCTTCATCTCTCAGTGTTGGTGGAAGGGGCATCTTGGTCACTTTCCTCATTGCTGAGACACAAAACCTGACTCTTGCAGCCTCGAGGAGGAGCGGTTTATTATGGCTCACAGTTACAGTCCGTGTTCAGCTGACTCTGAGGTGGAAACAGTTTGGGGTGGGGGAAAAGCTGCTCGCATCATGGCAATCAGGAAGCAGAGAGAGACAGAAGATGCGTGTGTGTGTGTGTGTGTGTGTGTGTGTGTGTGTGTGGCGTGTGTGTGCACCCAGCGACTCACCACATCTGACCAGGCCCCACCTCCTAACATAACATTTAGCTCTAGCAGCCCCTTGTTTCAATCACCTTTCAAAAGGACTGCCTATGAAGGCATGAGGCTTTGGCGAGGCATCTAGATATAAACCAGAGCAGACGGCATGGTGTGGATGTTCACCTCTGGGCCAGGATCATGTAGGAAAGCCATTTACTCCCTCCTTTGTTTAGCATAGACCTGTTTCTCTAGGGTAAAGATCCACCAGGATCTTGTGATTCTTCCCTTTCTTGGGTTCTCTTTTTTGGTCTGTTGCCCCTGTTTATCCTGCTTTGAACTGAGTTTCCAACCACGTAGAAAGCATCATGAGTGTTTAAAACCGTACGAGAGGCTCCTGAAATTCTTTCATGAAGGGCTGTAGTAGGGGCTAGGGCATGGCAATGTGGCTGAGCAACTGGGCACAAGCCATCAGCTCAGGAGACTTACTGACCATGGAGCAGAACCATGGCAACTGACCCCGCCATGGGCTCAAACTGAGCCTTGCACCCAGTACCAATCTTCTCATAAGAGAACACACCGAGCCCAGCACCCGGGAGCAGTCTTCTCTCATGAGACCAAGTGGGGCCACCTGGATTAAAGCAGAAATCAAAGGACTCAGCAATTGACTTTGGGGCCCCTGCCCTCTTGCTCTGGTCTGCTCTGGTTCCAGAACATATCCTCTTTTTCTTTCAAAGCACCTTTTTCTCCCTGAGCAGTGTTTTCACCCTTTTTTCTTTTCTTTTTCTTCTTTCTGCCCTAAAATAAATGGTAATCTTTCACATCCACCAATTGTCCTGACCAATTCACTGCTCCAGACAAATAACAGTGCCATTTTGCACGCTCATCCAGAATCTTAACATCGCATAGTGCTTGTGAAGTACAAATGCACACTCATAATTCACTTAGAAAGGGGACTAGAATGGGACAAAACAATTAATTTGTCAATGGTAAACTAATAAATACTAATGGTAGTAGTCTAGATCATAACCAGCTAAGACTTTTTACATACATTATTTTATTTAATGAAACACCTCTAAGTGATAGGTGCTACTACAAATGCTACATCACTACAAATTTCCCTATTTGCAGGTAATAAAACTGAGATACTTATGGGGTACAGAAATCACCAGTAAAATGAACTGGTTGTTCAAATTACAATCAGTAATTTTGGAATTGTAGATTTTTAAAAATTTTTTTGTAGTTTTTTGTTTGTTTGTTTGTTTGTTTGTTTTTTGAGACAATGTCTTAGTATGTATTCTAGACTGACCTGGCATTAAACTCATGCCTCTGCCCTAGTGCTGAGACTTCAGGCTTGTGCTACTACACCTGGCTCTAGAATTGAACATTTGATGTAACCAATGTAATAAGCAATGTACAATCTAAAGTTTCATCAGTGTACAAGAGTAGAAGATTTATTGAAATGCCTGACTAAAACAGAGAACGGAAGCCTTTATTGATGTTTTGTATCAAAACTACAGAAATAAATTTAGAGAATCCCTGTTTAGGGAGGAAAGAGAATAAAGAAAAGGAAATTTGTAGCTGGACTTCATAACGGATTTGAAAACTCTAAAGCAGAAAAGGGAGCCAGCCTTTTTTGAGAAGCTTGCTGAAACTTCTTAGGCACAGAATGTGCTGCTGCTGAGAATCTTTTTGCCATACGAACATTTGTGGAATGCAGCACCCCAGGTCATAGACCCTGTCAGTAAATTCCTGTAATGCAGTGAAGACTACGTGAAAGTGCCAAGTGGAACAGATGTCGTTGTTAAATGCATTTTCTCAAATAGGGAAATGCTTGTGGATTTAAAATTGGAACATAATCTTCGCATAAGCCATCATGAATTTCCAGCATTAGGGATTCTGAAAAAGGCCTAGAAAATCCTGAAAAATAAATAAAATGGGTGTTTGGAAAGCTGATTTTGGCAAATGTGAAATTATAGAACAGACTTTCACTCTTTTTTTGGCACTGGGGATTGAACCCAGGGCTTTTATACCGAGCAACATCCTCAGCCATTTTTACATTTTGAGACAGGCGCTGGCTAAGTTGCCCAGGCTGGCTCAAACTTGTGATTCTCTTGCCTCAGTCTCCCAGAGTGCTGGCATTACAGGAGGTGTGCACTGCCACATCCTGCTTCTATCCGTTTTTAGGATTCAGGCAAATCTGTCACAGACGTACTTGATCCCAGGATTACAGATGAGCATCATTTCTGCTTGGGCAAGGACTGCAGGCTAAGTGTGAGGAGGTTGACTGGATGGGAGAGATCATGTCCACGGCACCTAGTATGACACTGGTGTGACCCTGACACATGTCACTATCTCCCATTCCTGGCCTCCCCTTCCCTGGAGCACTTGCCTGATTCCCACGAAGAAGAACCTTTTATTTTTAGCTGCGGTCTCTACTTCTTGATGCTTACCATTGAAATGAATTCCATTCATTTTACTTCCTGCACCTCATCGAAGTCTTGCTGGGAAAGAACTCATTTTTCATTATTGAGGTGATGATATTCACGCAATATTGAATATTGTTCATTGGTTTGTATCTCTTGCTTCATATCCAGAAAATATCCTGTGGACACTGTTAGAAATAAGCTAGATCGTGCTGTGACTTTTTGCTTACCTGGGATAAGAACCCAGACTTTGGGTCGCTCAGTCATTGTCAGAAGCAGTCAGTCCATTCACCCCACTTGGTGGAGTTTTCCACGTATCATCGCACCAGCTTGCCAACATTGTCATGTAGTTCTCATGAGATGCAGTTATCCTATGGACAGAAATTCTAAGAGAAAAAGAGGAAATAATATTAAGGACAATAGAAAAATCTAGTATCATTCTCATGTAAAAAGGTTGATTTAAGTAATTCAATAGAGATCAAAAGTACAGTTGAGAACAGTATTTACAGTAGGAGCAGGTACTGTGTTAAGTGAAGAAAATGAAGTGAAAAGTGTGACGTCTGAGCATCCGACTGAGAAAAGAGTGGCAGCCTGGGGAGAAAAACAGGAGCGTTGAGTTTCTAGAAGCAAAAGATAAATTATGGAATCAAACAACAAACAGGGTCTTAGTGGTCATTAAATAGAGTTCATTGCACAGTACAGGGATTCCTTCAGTAACATCGCTCAAACTGATGATCTGCCCATGACTTGAACCTTTGCAGCTCTGGGGAATTTTTTTCCTGTAAATCAGCCTCTCCACAAAGAAAAATAATAAAGGAATTCATTTTCTTCTTAATAAGTGAGAAAGAGTCGATAACACCACACTAAAGATTTTTAATGCTTAAAAAGACTAATATTTTTAGCAGGAAGAGTTTAATCTACAATATTAACTAGATGGAACATTTAAACCTCGGGGCAAGCATACTACAAGAGAGAAGAACTAATAAATATGTCCTAATTATATCTGCTCCATTCATGTCTGCAGATCTGTATGGCCTGCCTGTACTCCAGGCACACCCTTAACAATTATTTTAGATTGATTAATGGCAAAAGCCAATGATGTGAAAGGTCAGAATGGAAGCCTTCTTTCTTTCACCATAAAAGACAAATTAATATTGTCAAATGTTCTCAAACAATCAGGACCCCCCCCATACTTAAAAGACCCAATCCAAAATTGGGCAGCTGAAATGAATAGACACTTCTCAGATGAAGAAGTACAAATGGCAAATAAACATATGAAAAAATGTTCGACATCACCGGTCATTCCAGAGATGCATATTAAAACAGTGCTGAGATTCCATCTCACTCCAGAAAGAATGTCTATTTTGAGGAAATCAGCCAATAACAAATGCTGGGGGCACTGTGGAGAAAAAGGAACCCTTTTCCACTGTTGGTGGGAATGTAGACTGTTGCAACTGCTATGGAAATCAGTGCAGAGATTCCTCAGGGAACTAGGACTAGAGGTTCCATTTGACCCAGCTATTCCACTTCTTGGTATCTTCCCAAAAGAATTAAAAGCATCATACTGCAGCGATATATGCACACCCATGTTTATAGCAGCACAGTTTGTAATAGCTAAATCTTGGAAACAGCCCAAATGCCCATCAACAGAAGAATGGATAAAGAAAATGTGGTTCTTTTATACAATGGAGTACTACTCTGCCATAAAGACCCATAAGCTTGAGATATTTCTAGGTAAACGGATGCATCTTGAGACCATACTCTTAAGTGAAATAAATTGGACACACATGTTTAAATACTGCATTGTTTCTCTGGTGTAAGAATCTGAAAGTGTAAATAAGGATGAAGATGTATTGTATTGGGAAAAGAAAAGAAATTGTTCAAATGGGAAGGGGGACAAGAGAGGAGGAGAGAGAAAAGAGAGGGATAAGAAAAAAGAGAAGAGAAGGATTAAAAAAGGAAACAAAGCTTTTGTAAGTAAGGAGAGAGAAGGGTAAAGGGAGGGGGAGGGGAATGGGAAAAAAGAAGAAACAAAATATATCATGTACAGGTACAAATTCCCTGTGATGAATGTTATCATTAGGTATATCTAAAATGTACCACTAAAATAGAATTTTTTTTAAAAACCCGTCAAAATATATTGTCGTGTTGCTGATAATATTTATTATTATTCAGTAGTCTGCTTTTATCTGGATTCCAACCACTCTCTAGTTTTCTTCTGGATATTTGCATGTAGACATCTGGATGCCCACCAGTCAGTAGTTTTTGATATTTCCATGTAGACAGAAACACAACTCTTGGCAGAGAGTGGGAAGTAATGCTTAGTTTTGTATTAATGTCTTGGAAAGGAAATGACTAACATGTAAGGATTATTTTTTGTCACACAAACACTAACTATGCAAATCTTATTTGACAGGGTCCTGATCCTTGGAGTCTAAAACCAACAATTGGTTATGATTAAGCTAATTGAAGTAAGCTGATTCCAAAAGAAAGTTGTAGATAGACAGGATTTACATTTTTAGTGAATAGCAAATATTCAGTGAATGAATTTAGCTTCATGGTTTGTAGAGTAGAATAAAGAAAAGATTTACATACAAAAATTATAAAAATCTAAATTTGTGCACATTTAAAAGAATAAATTGGGTGAAGAAAAGAGATGAAAATGAAAACATTCTGCAAAGCTAGAGCATTCACAAAAATCAAACGTACCTCCAGTGGCTGATAGTGATCAGTTGATAATATTTGCAAGGAAAAGGCTCTTGAGTCATAATGTCTAGTGAGCCTCATGGATTTTTCTATGACTGTCAGAAATTCATAAAAATTCTTGAGGAATTTCACTGAACTAATATAGTGCTGTTTTCTACATAATTAGACTGTGGTTTTTTAGTAACTGCTTACACAAGAAAGAAAGAAAGAGAGAGAAAAAGAGAGAAAGAGAGAATGAATATATCTGTGATTAATCCGTCTTTTGAACATTTGCCCTCCACATCTCCTATTATTTTGTTTCCAAGTATTTGTTGAAATAAAATTTTCTTTTATCGATGATCTCCTAGTGGAAATTGGGAAAATATCTTTCCTCTTTTGTAATTATGTATCTAATAGATCATTAAGACAGGTCCAGTTTCTTTTATATCCATCTTCTCTCCTTAGTTGATGACCCTGTCTTGAGTTTGGTACCTATAATGTTTATTAGCAAATGGAGGCCAGGTGTGGTGGCACACACCTGTAATCCCAGCACTCGGGAAGCTGAGGCAGGAAGATCACCAGGAGTTCAAGGCTAGCCTGGGCTACATAATGAATTCAAAGCCACCTTGAACTGCATAGTGAGACCCTGCCTCAAAAACAATTAAAAAAAAAAACCCACAAGAAACAAAAAAATAGAAAACCCCACAAAAGCAAAAGGAAATGGAACACCTTACTTTCTTACATGTTTATGATACATAATGGTACATAATGATACATTCATTGTGGGCAGTTGATACACATACATGACATATCTTAGTTCTTTTTATGCGCCCCCGAGATTTCTCAGTCTTCTTTCCATTTGCAAAAAATCTATCTCCCTGTTTCCTATTGCTTATTTTTTACTTTTTCTCTTTATTTTATTTATACTTTGGCTTTCTCGTATAGGAGAAACCATACTTGTAATCGCTTCTCTCGCCTCCTGTCCCCCTTCCAGACCATCTGTCAGTTGCTTTTGAGTTTGCTTCTGAAGAGAGATCTGATCCACTTGTCCCATTAAAAATAAGCAAACAACTTGGCTGCCCATGGTGGACAGAGTACAACTCAGTGTTCTCTTTTTCAACTGTGAATTCCTCTAGGGTGTATTCCTTGACTCCGTTAAGTAGTAATGTTCAGTGCTTTTGCAGATTGTTGTTGGACACACCGAATTGATTATTGATCTATGACACTGAAGTTATCAGTCTTCCTTTCAGTTGTATTGTATTCGCAATGGTCACTGCTACATAGTTCATTACATACGCAAGTCAGCTGCTGGTACAATTTGGCTTTATCTCAAACACTGTTTCACTGTCCTTCTTTCTGCGCACAACCTAATGCATGTGTGGCTTAGCGCTTCCCAGCACATCTGGGCTTTTTCAACACAGTACACTGTCACCTTCCTATCCCTACAGAGCAAAACTGTACATCCTTGAAGTCAGTCCTCTTAATTCCACATTTTCTTTGAAGATTTTTCTAATCTTATTATTTTTTTTTCTTTATTTGGAATCTTAATTGCATGCTTCTTTGGACCTCTGCTGTGGCACTGAACACTTTCTGCCTGGGAATACACTTAGTTTTTAATCTTTCGCTTCCTCTAATGCTTGGAAAGTTTCTTGAGGACACAGGCAGTTGCTTATTTTCATTCTACCATGACAAAGATAAAAGCACTAACTTGATGACGAAGATGCTTACTAAGTACTTATTAAGTAATGGTTTGGTGGATCAATATTTCCTTTTGTGTATTCTGCAGAACATTAACTCTGTAGGATATCAGCAGGTTTTACAGGAAGTAGAGTTCTCTGGTCAAAGAGATTTGGAAAATTCTAGGTTAAACAAAGTTAAAGAGTTTTGTTTTGTTTTTGTACTGAGATGTTCCCAGAGACTAAAATGTTAGAGTTTGTTCTCTACTAATAATATGTTGTACCTAGCTTTTACAAATTTGTGTGGCCACGGAACACTTCATTCACAGATTGCTAATTTACCAATGATCCTGTAAGATCTGGCTGACTCTTATTTTGGCAGTGAAAACATTTCCAAGCTCCAAACTAAAAGAGCTTGGAGGGAACCATGTTCGGCACTGAATCTTTAGCTGAATCTGATACATGTGCTGTGATCTGCATACAGCTTTAGCCACTGAAGCTGTCTGAGATGTCTCAGGGAGTCTCCACAAGGCAAGCTGTGAGGTTTTTCAACTGTCTAAATTGCACGGAAAGACGTTTCCACAGTTATTTATTGTTACTTGATTTCTCTTACTCTGATGACATATTTTTCATATTTCCTGTAGCATGTGAGAATTTTTAGGTGCACAGTTGTGTGAGCTTTATACATGAAGGGCAGGTAGTTGTTCAGTCATAGTGAAATGGAGCTTGATAAGTAGTTTTTCTTCAAAGTTAGTCCTCCTCCAACTTCGACACTGTGTCAGTGATAAACGTGATGGCCTACCCTGATAGTTCCCATGTGATATCATTAACTTCTTAGCTTTTAATATATATTCAGTTTTCACTTGCAATCTGTACTTGGAAATAGTAGAAGACATCCTGTGAGAACATGTGCTTTAGTTTCTTCACTCTCTTTATCATTAACACACTCTTTTTAGGAGCAGAGCTGTATCCTTTGTTTCCTTTGTAGTCTTAAGTGCTGTGCTTCAAACACAGCGGGTGCTCTAAAGACATTGTTAGGCTGACTCCCAAAGAAGTAAGCACCTTCATTAAGTGTATAAGAAAGAATATCTTGATGATAAGGCGGAGTGCAGTGTAGGGGTGGCGGTGGGCAGAAGCACCTGCTCCCTAGAGACTGGCAACAGAATTCAAAAGACCATGATGAGTAAGAAACAAATATAAGGACATTCACTAGTGCATTCAAAGAACAACAACAACAAAAAGTCGCATTGTACAAATGTAAAACAAGTAATGAGAAGCTAGACCCAGGAACCTCAGAAAAGAAATAGTGAAAAGTCATAATGAATTATGAAATCTCCCATGAATCAGCAACATGGTACTTTTTAAAAACTCAAACATTTTCCCCAGGGTATGTTTCAAAAAAAAAAAGAGGAGACTGCTCCAACATTGCTTGAAGCCTGTTTCCTGTTAAATGACATAATTATAATTAGGTGAGATGATTTAAGATATTTTGTGAGCTAAAGAAATAAAACTCAATTACTGTTTTAATATTGTGAAACTTTCCTGCAAGTTTCCTGAAAACACTGTATCCATTAAGTTTCTCTGAGTTACAACAGCATCCACAAGCTGAGATCTCAAGCGTGCAGGTATAATATCAGTAATGATGCAGAGGAAGTATCCTTTGTGTTTCTAACTATAATGAAGTGACAACAGCTATCCTTGGGAGTGACTGCTCCCCTCCCTGTCCTTGTAGTACCTCTGAGAGTGTTAAGGGCAGTGTTCACAGGCTGTCAACTCATCTGTACCTCTGTTGCTGAATATTCATTGATTTTAGTTACACCTGCTGTGGGATTTCAAAGACCTGTAACAATTTAAAAAACCCACATGTGTATTTTGGGAAATTCATATTAGATATCAAATATGAAGTGAAATAATTCTCTTCCATTAGTTCATTAAAACTACTGTCTAAGAAAGATGAGAATTTTAAAGAAAATATGTAACTAGAAAAAGCTAAAGCAAACAGAATTCTACAATAGCCACATAGAAGCATGTAAAAATACTCAGTGTGTCGTGAAAAGTATTTTGTTAGTGTGGATGTACATGTCAAAAACATTCTAAAACTGGGAGGTAGAAATTCCATTTTATATAAGTCAGTTAAAAATGTAAGTATAACTGATACATAGACGTGAAATATTTCAATCATCAATTTCTTTGTAATTCATAAAACAAAATACACATTTTCAAATGGCACCTTTATAAAAATCAGTCACTCTGTCGAGAGGAAGCCAAACATTCCGGAAAGAAAATCATCAAGTGAAACTGGAGTCCTGAGTCCACAGCTCCAGCTGAGCCCTCAGCTGCCAGCTGCTCCAATTTGTCAGCCACAGGAGGAGGCCATTTTGAAAAAGAGTCTTCCAACATCCGGTTAAGCTGCCCACTTCCGGTTAGCCCCTGCCAAGCAAACACCGAGAGTTTGTCCTGCGAATGGATGCGAGAGGTTTGTGAAAGGAAGAGGAAAAGTGGGATTGGGAGGAGGAAGGATCTAAACTAAAATGAATCCTATGTCAATCAACCATGAAGCTCTACAGTGGGATTTAATCATCAAATTTGTTCAGAATTAGGTTAAAATGGCCAGTCCTTTGCATTCCTGCCCTGGAAAGGACTTGGCCTTGTATGTAACAGGTCTCTAGCTGAGGCAGACACCGAAAAAGCTGACAGCTTGAATGTCTGCGGACCACACATTCGAGAACCAAGCAACATATACCTTCTTAAAAGGTGTTCTTGATGTTATGTCCGCCCCAGTTGATGGTACCTGGAGTAGAGGTGAGTTTTGTTGTACAACAATAGTAACTCTACTATACCAAAAAATTTTGAAAGAGATAAAGTTACAAAATGAACAAGAATAAAAGCAAATCTGATTTAATTCAGGTATTAATTTATCTCATTTCTGCACAGGTAAAGTTTACTTGGAAGTGTATTCATTTGGTGCTTTGATATAATGGAAAAAAATCACAATGAAAATATTGAGGGATGGACAACTTTTAATGACAAGCTATCATAAAATTAAAAATTTTACTCAATAAGGAGAACAATATTTTCATTAAAAATAGGCGGTGAGGATTTAGCTCAGTGGTTAGAGTGCTTGCCTAACAAGCACAAGGCCCTGAGTTCTAACCCCAGCACCAAAAAAAAAAAGCAACTAATTTTTATTCTTTAATATATGATATACTCACATGAATTGATGAGATTCTTAGTATAGAAACAGATATATAAATAGATAATGAATATATGAAAGCTGTTCGATTGCATGAATGTACAATGAAATGGATATTAAAACTATAGTAAATACCATGTTAACTTATCCAATAAATAAAATTAAAGAAAATGCTACTTAATGCTTACATTGATGTGGTGATAAGGGCATTCATGTAAACCTTAGTAAAATGAGAATTTCATAAGCTCTTTTTAGAAATTGTATTGGTAATTTGCCTAAAATTTGTAAAATTGTATATTCACTCACATATATTAATTAAATTTACCATACTCTACCTTGAGCAAATGTTATGAAAATAGGAGCCAGTTTTACGTACTAGATGTTCATTCCAGGCTTTTATTTACGGTACTACCCAAATAGAAGGATAATTGTGGTAATCGACAGGACAGGCATGATATGGCCATTAAATATGCTGTTTACTAAGAAATTTTTAATACCGAGGAACAATGTTTATTATATCCAAAAAGGTATGAAAATCTATACACAGTAAAAATTAAACTATGAAAATTGTCATGTTTGAAAATGTGGCAGTGTAGCCATAGTTGCTTCTACTCCTAGGAAGAATCTCAAGTAGTCTTGTTAATTTCTACACACTTTGAACAGGGGAGAAGTTCCTCATCAAGTCGCCCCTTTAATAAAAGGCTTTTATGGCTTCACTGCCAGCTCAGGTCACTTACAAGTGTCCAGGGTTGTTGAACGTGGAGTAGTAACTAGGCAACAATTTGCAACGGGTTCCCTCTCAGGTACCTCCCTGGGGTTAGCTGCTTCTATTTAGTCTTTGCTTCTTGTGACTGAAGATCTCTTTATCCTATAGGACCTCTGTTCTCTCCAGTTTCCTTTCATGTCCGGTGTCTCCTCTGCTTCCTATTTCTTTTTCTCATTCTAGTGTTTTGTCCCAAATCGGGTGCAACAAGGTTAAAATGATTTTCAAATTTTTGTTTCTGCCCTGGTGTGGTCTTCGATTGCTCTTGCATAATGACAGAATAGAAGAAATTGAAAATATACATATCTAAGACTGAGTTAAAAATGCTTTGGATTGATGTAGCCACATTATTGTATCAAGCATTATGCTAGTTAGAAAAGACTAGATAAATTGAAACTAACTTCCGTTTAACGTCTTACGGTTCTGAGAACTTTTGGAAAAGAAAGTGTATCATACTTTGGTTAAAATACAATTTATATTAAAAATACACTGATTCCTAGAAATATATTCAAGTCATACTGAATCGGTATCATTTAGTGTGTACAGAAAGGCTCAATTATCTCATGAGACCTTGTAATCTGTTATAATCTAATATGTTTTAAGGAAGATAGAGGCAGTGCCATGGTCTCTTACACAACTGAAAAGTAGTAGTCTTCTTTTATTCAGAAATTTCTCTAAGATTTTTTTTTTTGGGGGGGAGAAAAGAGATAGTAATGTATGTATTGGGTCTCAAGGTTACTTTTGGTGCCTACAATGACTGAACTAACCTCTGAAGCAAACTGTTTGCCCTGCATCTTGACCAATAAAGGAGAAAATCAACAGAACAAAGTTGACAGAGTTCTTGTGACAATATGTCTGGTGACAAACACAACGCAACACAACAAAACAAAGAAACATTGATCTTGAATCATTGCTCCACTCATTTTTGGATAATTTAATCTGTGAATCTTTAATATCTGGGTCATTTTTCCCTGGTATACAACCCTGTTGTTCATCTTTGTTCATTTTTTTCTCTATATCTATTTTAATACCCATCACGAAGAAACTCAAGACCTCCACTTTTATGGGAATTGCATCAATCTAACAAAAGGGAAGAAATGGTGAAAATTTGGGAGCAACAACCTAAAACTATATGAAAACATCATCCGTAGGTTAAGTCTATCGAAAATCATTCTCTGAGGGGCTGGGGATTTAGCTCAGTGGTTAGAGGGCTTGCCTTGCAAGCACAAGACCCTGAGTTCGATCCCCAGTGACCCCCCAAAAAAAATCATCCTCTGACTTACCCACTTTTAGAATACTTACTACATGAGTATCTTTTCTGAAGACCTTAATAGAGGATATTTATCTGGGAAAACAGACATCAAGGTGGATAGTTAGGTATGTAGAGAAGAGAAGAGAACTTTTGATTGGGGACACTGCTGGAAAATGGTCTTAGGATTACAAGAGAAAAGAACCATGTATTTTAGAGACAGAATGATAATAAATATATGCACATATGTGAATATGTTTGTATGAATTTTTATGATACGACCACAATAAATAACATCAATTATTTTTTATTAATTTAGCTGGTAAAATAAAAGCAGAATTGTGTTAGCTTTGCATCACTGTGACAAAATACCTGGAGAAAGTTAACTTAAAGGAGGAAGGTTTTATCTTGGCGGTTTCAGAGATTTCACTGGCTGGTCCCTTTGCTGTGGGCTTGAAATGAGGCAGAACATGATGGCCAGACAGGAGCTGCACAACTAACTGCTTGCCTGAAAGAGGCCAGGAAGCAGAGAGAGGGAAAGAGAGAGGAGGGCATAGGACAAGGTGCAGTCTGCAAAATCAGGCCCCCACGACCCACCTTTTCCCGTTAGACCCTTCTTCCTCTGCTTCCATTACGTCCCAATGATGCCATCAAATTATGAAACCCATCGCTCTTTAAGAGCCCATCAGCTCTCAACCAAGACCTTGGGAAGGTAACCTGTGCAGGATATTCCAGCTCAAAACCAAAACAAACACATGGAAAGGGAACCGTTTATCTGGAAATAGTGGACCTCTGAAAAAGTTAATTTATTTGGAGCACAGGAATGAGATTCAGAAGGAGAAAAAGGCCCTGATTAAGTTTTTAAAATGTAAATAAAGGAAACATAAATTTGTGCTTGCTTGTGTGGTTATGAATTGATAATTATAGAATGAGCAATGTTTATTTTTAATTACTATATTAATCTGAATGACAGTAAACTATTTCAGTGTATTCTAAGATACAAAAAGAACATGATCTCTATTTCAAAACCATATTTAGAAAAAGGCAACATATTTGAAAAGAAAATTTGAAGGAAAATAATAGAAAAGTGAAGCTATAAAAATTAGGCAAATTATTAGAAATATTGAAAATGAGCAAGGCCTAGTTAAATATACTGAAAATGTATGAATTATGTAAATTATGTAGATATATATTCATGCAGAAGACGATATGAAAGCATGTGAGAATGGTGATATCAATATTATTATTAATTTTTTAAAGTACTAGCTTATTCTTTTAGAGTATTTAAATATTATTTTATTCTTTTAAAATCTCTCCTAAAAAGCCAACTTCTTCTGCAATAATCTACTCAAAATATATCTTTGAATAAAACACAAGGTTTCTAAAAATATCTTTAATCAATTAATTAATGTATTTATTTTTATTAGTACATGTTTGCAGTATATAATACATGTTTACATTCCTTGTGGAGAGTTGGTGCATGTACGTAACACGTTTTAATTTCTTTCTTTCATTCCTTTTCTCTTCCTTGATCTCCTTCCCATTTGAAAAATAACTGTCCCCCTATTTCATATTATCACTCTTTTATTTTGCTCTTTATTTGTATTTTGGATTTCTCATATAAGAGAAACCATGAACTATTTAAATTTGTGTGTCTGTTTTATTTCACTTATCGTTATGGTCTCAGGTTGCATGCATTTCCTACAAATGACTCAAGATTGTCTTTATGGCAGAATTGTACTCCATTCTATGTAAATACCACAGTTTCTGTATCCATTCATCTGTTGATAGACATTTTCAATGATACGACTTATTTAACCATTTACACAAAAGCATCGTCTATAAAATTACTTTAATAGAAACTGTGTTTCAGATACACGAAGTTAAGTTATGGTTCAGATAATTATCAAATATTCAGAGTGTTTACCTTTTGTGATTCTTTTAAGAAAACCTTTGGTAATCTTACATATTTTCCTTATCAGAAGCCACTGGAGCATCACTGAAATTATCTGCCTCATCTTTTGGTTATTTTCACATATGTCATATTTTGTAGGATTCGGTGTTCTTAATATATGTCTAAGAAATGGAAGGAAAAAATGGAAGCAAATCTTTTGTAAATAGGGAGGGAGGAGGGGGTGAGGGGAGGGGAATGGGAAAAAAAGAAGCATCACGGTATATCATGTACAGGTACAAATCCCCAATGATGAATGTTATCACTATGTACATCGAAAATGTACCATTAAAATAAAATTTTAAAAAAATATGTCTATTGGAGCAGAAACAGAAAGTGCCGTTAAACAGAGCTGAAAAGTTTAATTTTCACTGATGCTTCCCCAGGGACAAGGACCATCCCTCCTATTTGATGCAGTTCATGATATTACTGCCGCAGCCCCAGTAAGTCGAAGAGTGTTAAAGGTAGGTCCTGGATGCCTGGATGAAGGACACCATGGAAAGGGCAGGCAGAGAGACCATCTGCAAGGTGCTGTAGCCGCTCGCCTCCAGCAGCGCTGGAAGGTGTCATCCTGATGGTGCCCTACAATTCTCTTCATGAATCGTGCTATTTCCTCAACTCAGATTTTTTGTGTAATACATTTTCCTTGTAGAGGTGCCATTTTCCAGGTGATATGATTGTTTTAAAATGGTCAAGTTTTAATTATGAAGAAATATGAGTAGTAACACTTGCATTATTAAATCATGATCAATTACAGCATGGCCAATTATTTCCAATGCTGCTTTTTATCCCAGAGTAATCACTAACATCACTGGGATTCTGCTAATGACACACAGAATGCAGAGTGACATGTATCCCTCAGTTAGCCTTCAGATAGAAAAATGATGTGGATATGGAATATACATAAAAATTTATGCCAAGAGCATTAACTCATTTAGACCTTTTCGTACCTCTGTGAGGTAAAGAAGGCTGGAGGCACTACACTACCTGATCTAAACACATAATCCAAAACTATAATAATCAAAACAGAGAAGTGGCATAGAAAAACATACAGATAATACAATAAAGATACAGTAGAATACAATAAAGAGCCCAGAAATAGCTGGGTATGATGACATACATTTATAATCCCAGAGGCAGCCTCCTGGGAAGTTGAGGCAGGAGAATCACAAATTTGAACCTAGCGTTGGCAACTTAACAACTTAGTGAGACCTTGTCTCAAAAAAAAGTATACACACACACATGCACACATACATGGTTTGGGCTGAAGATGTAACTCAATGCAAATGTCTTGTGTTTAATCCATAGCACAATAAACAAACCAAAACACAAATCAGAAAACCCAAAAATAAATCTACAAATTTATCAAGAACACACAATAGATAAAGGGTTGTGTCTTCAATAAGTGATGATGAGAAGAGTGAATATCTGTAAACATAAAAGCGAACTTAGATTGTTATTTCACACAATATAAAAAAAAACCTCAAAAATGGTAAAAACTTGGGCATATAACTGAAAATGTAAAAGTTCTAGAGAAAACATAGAGAAAAATGTTTGACATTTTTCTGTGATACAATTTTTGTATGTGCCCCCAAAAGTACAGGCAACAAAAACAAAAAATAGACAAGATCTTGCATCAAACAAAAAAAAATTCTGCATAGAGGAGAAAAACAGAGTGAAAAGATAACTTATAGAATGGGAGAAAAATTTCCAAGGCATACATCTGCTATGGGGTTAATATACAAAGTGTACAAGAGGAACTCAAACAGCTGAATAGCAAAAATACAAACAGCCCAACTCAGAAATGGGCAAATGATCTGAAGAGACATTTCTTAAAAGACATATAATGGCCAACACAAGTATGAAAACCTCAGTATAACTTATATGAGGGAATCAAGTGTGTTACTCTGCTTTTTGTTAATTTGATGAAGCTGGACAACTTTATAAAGAAAAGGAGCTCACAGTTCTGGAGGTTCAAGAGCACGATGCCATCCTCAGCTTGGTTCTGGTGAGGACTGCGTGGCAGACGGCTCCATCAAATGGAGGGAGAACACACTGTTCTGAGAGCAGTCCTTTTGCTGGAATTAACTCAGGGGTGCCGTGAGAAATATATTAATCCCTCCCACTAGTTCCCGTCTCTTGAAGACTCACCATCTCACTGTTGCCACGTGGGGGATCAGGCTCCCAACACATGAACCAGTGAAGGACAGACAACATTCAAACTGCAACAAGTGAAGCCCACAATGAGGTGTTCCTTCACAGCTGTTAAAAAACAAAAGAAAACAAAAACAAACAAAACAACAAAGTGGTGGTGAAATGTGGAAGAAAGAGCATCATTGTATGCTGTTGATAGGAAAGTAAATTAACACAGTTTTTGTGGAAAACAGTATGAAGGCTTTTCAAAAACTAAAAGTAGAATTACCATATGAATCAACAGTTCTACTTCCAGATATATATATCTTAAAACAAATTAAATCAGTGTGTTAAAGCGGCATTTAAAGTGTTGTGTAATCAACAATTGTGTTGTGATTGTGTAGTTCCATATTCATTGCAGCATTATTCACAATAACTGGATATGGAATCACCCTCAGTGTCTATCAGGAGATGAATGAATACAGAAAATGTGGTATATACGTACTCCACAGAAGACTATTTAACCTTAGAAAATGGTATTTGTCATTTGCTAGATGTATGAACCTGGGGAACCTCATATTAAGTGCAAGGAACCAGCCACAAAAAAGACAAATACTACATGATCTCACTTCTGCTTGGAGCCTAAAAAACCGAACTCATAGAATCAGAGTAGAATGGTGACTACTAGGGGCTGAGGTGGTGAGGAATGCAGAGATTTTTGATTAAGGGGCATGAAATTCAGTTCGGATGAATAAATTCTGGAGATATGTTGTACAAACAGTGACTACAGTTAATAATATACTGTACACTTGAACACTGATAAGAAAGTAGATATTAAATTTTCTCACCACAGGAAAAATAAGTAGATGTAGTGATGCACATGTTAATTAGTTTCATTTAATCATGTATAAACAGCACATTATGCATTGCAAATATATGCTATTTTTATTTGTCAATTATATCTTATCAAACTGAAAATAAAGAAGTGTAGCCTGGAACATAGAACCCACAGATATGTTCTCTCTGACCAGTAAATTTCCCTGCGGAAAGTAGGAGAATGTACATTCAATTTCTAAAATGGAACAAAACTGGATCCATTAGGAGCAAAATCCTCTTTATAATAATAAGCAATAAATACTACAAATGACACAATCAGGTTTAGATACTCAGGCAAATTACAAATCACAAAACTAGGTCAATTGTTTAGTTCAATTTAAAATAAAAGTGAATTATTAGACAAAACAGTAGAAGTCAGACAATTTCTAAAATCCTTCTATGAAAAGGGCCAGTTTGATGATGAGAGTGAAGCCCTCAAGAGTACATTCGTGGTAGGCTGAATAATTGTTCATGTAGTAATCCTTATAATGTGTAAATTGTACATTATATGGCAAAACGGACTTTGCTGAGGTTAATATCCGGAATACAAAAGATTCCTACAATTTAGCAATGGCAAAAAAATTTTAAAAGCCAAATATCCAATTAAAAATAGACAAAGAACTTGAATATATTTTTCCGAAGATAATATACAGAGGATAATCATCTAAGAAGATACTCTATGTTACTAATAATCAAAGAAATGTAAATCAAAACCAGAATGAGGTAGCATCTTACACTCATTAGGATAGGATATTAGGATATCAGAAGAGGAAAAAATTCCAAAATAAATAATGGTGAGCATGTGGAGAAATTAGAACCCTTCTGTTTTTTGGTTTTTTTTTTTTAATTTCTTTTAAGCAAGAATATGTATTGGTACATTGTATACATAATGATCACAATCTTCATGGTTATTTTGTACCTGTACATGATGTATCTTGGTTTCCCACCCCACCTTCCCCATCCCTCCTTTCTTCTTCCCCATCCTTCCCTATTTACAGCAGGTTTATTTACATTTTTCCATCTTTTCCCTTTCTCCTTTCTTTTCTTTTTCCTTTCCTTCTTTTCCCTTTCTCCTTTTCTAGTTCTCCTGTCTTTTAATATTATCTTTCTTTTACACAATATCTATTACACTTTTTTTGTCCTTGTTTACACTTATGTTTTCTCATTTCAGAGGAAATCTTGGTGAGATTACAAAGTGTTGCAAATTCTATTGAAAGCAATATAAAATTTCCTTGAAAACGTAAAAATAAAACAACATACAAGAAATCCCACTCCTGATTATATTTACAGAAAATTTAAAGCAGAATCTCAAAGATATATTTACACATTTATGATCATAATCGAATTATTCTCAATAGCCAAGACTTGGAATGAACACATATACTTTGCCATACTAATCAAAGTCTGGAAGCTGATGGCCACTACTTTGAGCACCTCTTACAAATGTAGAGGCCAAAGGTGACTCGTATTAGTCTCATGATGTCTCAATAAATTTGCTATTAAGATATTTATACACGTTTTTCTTCCCCTGATGGATACATTTTTGGGGGGAGTGGAGTTTGTATATATTCAAATTTATGTATTTTTTGGGGGGATAGACTCTGTATATATTTAAGAAAGAAATTTCATTACATACTACAACTTGGATGGACTTTGAGGACATTGTGCTAACTACAATAAGCCCAGTCCACCCCACTGTCACTATTTTAACTCAGGCTTTTGCTTTTATTTACCTGAGCTATTACTATGGACTCCCAGTTTGTCTGCTTGCCTCCAGTGTCTTTTCTTTCTGGTAGGGCCTGGTTTTTCCTATTAGATGCCTTTAGCTCGAAGCCCACCAGTCTGCCAATGTTCCTGAGAGTTCAGCCCAGCATCTCTATGTAGAAGCTCCAGAAGGAAGTTAGTCTTATGTTTGAACGTCACATATCTAGATGTCTGGCAACTTCATCTAGCATTCTTATATTTATTGGGGAAATTGACTTCCTACAGGAAGAGATCCACTTTTAAAAAGAATTTTGTCTTGGTGGCTTGGTCCAAAGCGAAGGACCCAATACCGGAGAAGGCTGGTGTTGAATGCAGCATACACACACCATTCAGATTTCCATGTAGTCTAGCCTCATGGACTGAAGCAAGATTTCCAGAGAGAGCTGGATACATAGATATTTGTTAAAAGAAAATGTAAAACACAACATGGCAACACTTGTGTTCTCAGGAAAGGTACAGATCTATGAGCTATTTTCTTTTCTTTTTTTTTAGAAAACCCAGATCCCATAGAAAAATCCTGGTAACAAGAGTAAGTCACTGTGTACTCTATAAAGATGAAGTACCAGCATCTTACTACTGATGGATAAAACATCAGCATCCATTTAGCATTCTAAAATCATCCCGAAGGTTTAGGACTTGAGTTTACTAGAGACAATCTTTATTCAAATTTGGGCCACTATTGTACAAATCAGTGAGTTATTCAGGGGACTGTTTCCTATTAGTGGAAATTACCACAGTCAGGCCTGCAGATGAGCAGGTGATAACAGTGTAGAACACATCGTGCTGTGGGTTTTTATTACAGCAATTAATCCAGTATCTGGAAGGAATACAAACCGGGGCCTTAACAGCATCCCTCACTCAAAATCATTCCTCATTTAGCTCATTTGGGAAGCCTTATCACTGACTGAAAATAAAGAATTGTAGATGAAGGTTGCCAGGTCCTGCTGAGAATGGGCAATTATGCTTTATTTGGTTTTCAACTTTCCTTATAAATATGCCCAAAGATAAAGCATTGGCATGAGTGTTAGAATTAATTTTTTCTCACCACACGAGTCAAGCATATCCTAAGGTTTCACTTCCTAGGGATGACTGAGTACCTACCTTTCCATGGTTCTGTGTCCATTGGGACAACCAAGCATTTTAAAAGAGAATAAAATGAGTAAGTGGCTGGACCCATCGTCTATCTTCGTGACCACACCCGATCACTTGTTTTCCATATTAAATACTGAGAGACTTAATGATTTTCCTTAGAGTGTTGGGTCCCGAATACAAGACAGATCTTCTACTTCCTCAAATTTGTCCCTCAGGATTCTTCTGCCTGCTCTTTGCTGTCCCACACAGAAGCACTGAAGCATGATTGCAGATTTGCTGGTAATATATTCACCCACCCTGAGACTGCTGAGAAATGGTTGGCACAGGAGAAGGTACATGGGCTTTTGGATCAGAACCTAAGTCATGGCTCTGCTGGTGTCTAAAACATTTTAGACATCTTTAAGATTATTTTTGTGTTTAAAAAAAAAGTTTTTTATGTTGTGTTAAAAACTCAACCTTTTTTTTTTATCACCCTAAGTATTTTTAAGCGTATAATTTAGAAGAGCTAAGTTACTGTGATGGACTGAATTGTCTTAACTATTGAACAAAATGCCCTTGATATTTTCCATATTATAAACTAAACTAAAACTAAAACTATATCCATTAAATAGTTTTCCTTTTGCTTGCTCACTCTATCTGCTAATAATCAACATTCTACTTTCTGTTTGCTCAAATTTAACTTTTGGTAACTCATAAAAATGGAACCATACAGTCTTTGTCTTTTTTTTTTTTTTTGGATTGGCTTATTTTACTTAGCATAACACCCTCAAGACTCATTTATGTTACTTGCTTATGACAAGAGTTCCTTTATTTAAAGACCAAGTAATATATTATTATCTGTTTATACTGTGTTTCATTTATCTATTCATCTGTTGGATTTGATTTACTATTCATAAAATAGGGAATAATAAATAATTTTTAAACATTTAAATAATTTTGTTATAATCTAGTGCAACATAGGAAACACTACATGACTATTACTATCGCATTAGAAAATTAGGTTTGAACGGAAATATTAACCAAAGAATTTTAAAATCTGGGTTCAAATTTTAGCTCTGCTATTAATTTTCTACCTGCTCTGGGACCAAACACAATATCTTTCAAATAGTATCTGTCTTAGCTGCTGAACAGAATTGTTGAGAGGTGAAAGAGGCAAATTCTTTCTTCAGTGATGTCTCAGTAGTTCCCAGAGCCCAGGTGCTCAGCCCTCAATACAGTGGTATTAAGATGGTCAGGCTGGAAAGGGGGGGGGGGAGCTGGGATCTCGCAAAGCCTTAGTTTCCTAATGTACAATGTTGATTGGGGCTAAAATGGATCTGTGAAATCACTCAACTTTAAAGCCACCACTTAAAAAACAACTCCATTGATGAACATAAGCATTTTATATCCTCTTTAACATTATTTTGATATTTTAAAAAATGCCATGTTACTAAAAACAAAAGTCTGTGTGATTTTAGAATTGGCCTTTTAAGCATTCCAACCATTCCCTCTATTTCTCTGTCAAAGTCCAGTGACAGCACAGACAATGATCATCTGATACTCTCAAAATAGCCTGTAGAATTGAGCTAGATAAGCATTAAGGCCTATTTGGGAATTTTACAACTTGTGTTTTTGTGTAATTTCCCACGTGTTGCTTTTCTGGTGTTTGCAGGACGTGTCCTGAATGCAAGGCTGGCTTTGCCATTAAGGACTTCAGTAATTATTGAAATGATGATGAATTTACAAATAGGTAAAGGACTTATAAAAGGGAGTAGAATGTAATCTATCTATTCAAAGAGATCTGGATAACATATAATACTAATAAATATGTATGCATTTTTGTTTAAATTGGAAAAATAAAGCACTTAGAGCAAGTTTCAAAGTTAGCCGTCTACGAATTATACACTCTGGTTAAACATCTGTTTATTAAATGGCTGAGGAACAGACAAGAGTTTCCCGCCCCATCCCAGAAGCCCACTGTGGCCTAACTACTTTGCCACAAGGTTAGCTCCAGGCTTGTGTTAAAGAAGGAGTGTGTGAAGGGAATATGAAATGGTAAATTGGGCAGGGTAGAAGGAGCTCGTGACTAAAATTATTTTATTGTGAATTTTCTGATTCAATTTAGGTTTTATTAGGTTGAATCCCAATATCTTAGGTTAAACTCAATTTAAAAACTTGGATTTCTAGAAGATGAAGTTTAAGACCCCACTGGTTTTAGACTAACTGGTTAATTCATATAATTATGGCATTTAAATTCAATAATACTTTAAAAGTTTAAATAAAAACTTCAACAAGTAATAGTATATGAAGTATGAATTAGCCTTTTGTTACTAAAGAATAGGAGGAAAAATGAAGAATATTTATGAAAATTGATAACATCATGTTAGATAAAATACTTCTTGGAAAAAAAGTAAAATCCATTACTAAGATAATAGTAAACCTCATTTAGCCTTGTGACACTTCTGCAGTGTTAGAGAGAAATGCTGTTTAAAAGTATGGAATTAACAAATTCTGCTGCAATCTAAGCAATATAAAATCAATTTGAACCCTTTTAATTCTTAAATTTGCATGGATGTGGTGGCTTGCTTGTGTGTGTGTGTGTGTGTATAATGGGAGAGAGGG
This sequence comes from Hystrix cristata, assembly GCA_004026905.1. Classification (NCBI taxonomy): domain Eukaryota; kingdom Metazoa; phylum Chordata; class Mammalia; order Rodentia; family Hystricidae; genus Hystrix; species Hystrix cristata. The sequence goes on along the minus strand of PVJO010017380.1, from coordinate 1,657 downwards.
AATTTAGTAATACTCTTTTAAGAAAGACAAGAGCAGCTATAAGGGATACAATATGTATGAAAATGAAGTTAGACTTCATAGTTAGACTGTATATAGAAGATAGAAGTAAGCAATTGAATTTATTTAAAGAGCTTTTTTATAGAAATAGGGATCCATGATAGGGGGTTGAGGAAAAATAGAGCAAAGTGCACCGTCATCCTGTGTGTATTCGGTGATAACAGCAGATGTAGCAAGGGTTTCTTGCTTTCTCTCCTGTAAGGGAGACAAACTTCACACTCTTAAAATGTCCTTACCTGCTTCTGCCGAGTAAGTCCTGTCAGCCGCTACCTAGAGACACCATGTTTCTTCCTCTTTGGGTTCATGTTTCTCATGGAGATGTCACTGAGAAAGTTCACAAAGGTATATTACCTTCTACCTGGGCCTCGGGTTATCTCCTATAGCTTCTTTTGAGCCCCCACTGTGCCAAAATCCCCATGGACTGGTCATTTTTTTTTTAAAGAAGGCAGATGCACATACACATTTGTGTGCTTTGCCTTGTTGGGAAGGTTCCAGACACATCCCATTTGTATTCCAGAAGATTCAGTGAGATTGTTGTAGAGTATGACTGAGGAAGTGCGCAGGATGAAAGATTGTGCGGAGTCAAGGTTCAGTTGGTCCACCGAGAGGCCCAGGGGGCTGCTCTACTGCGACGCATCACCATGTGAAGCCTCCAGAAAAAAGTCCCGAGCTGAAACCTCCATGGCTTTTTATTTGTAACTCAAGGATGTGAGAACACGGCACAGAAGAAAAACATCTGTGATATTTGTACAGGAGTTTTGGTCAGGGGACAGAGAAAGAACAGGATGGTTTGCTGCCTGACACATGTCAACATAATTTAAGCAAATTTTGGGGAGCAGGGGAACACAATGGCCAGAGCAAACATCTCTGAGAATAACTTATTGTTAATTCTGTTTGGCTATTGTCTCTGCAGTTCTGCTCTAATCTTTAGCCATGCACTGCAAAAGCCTGAGAACTGTTGCTCCAAGATCCCTTCCTATTACATTCATTTCAACCATCCTCTGGCCAGAGTTGCCCTGCATGTAAACCATGATTTTAGTACCTGTTTGAACTTCTCTCTTTGTGCTTCAATGAAAGTCTATGGGGCTGGCCTGAAAGGCAACACGGGGCTTGGTCTTTATGCTAAACCTTTTCTTGTCTTTGAAATTTAGCATTCATAAACAGTTGTTTGATTCTAGACTTTATAACAATCCCGTTGACTAAGTAGGTAGGATGGGTATTATCACCATTTTGTACACCAGAAACCTGAAAATCAGAAAGTTGCACTTATTCAGCAGTAAGTTACAGATGTGAAATTCAAATCCCAGTTGTTGGAGCTGGATCCAATGCCTTATACTGATCTGTCTCCAAAAGGACGACATTGCACCGTGAGTCACATGCCATCCTCTGTTGCTTAACAACTGTGATTACAGGGCAACATCCTGTTCTTCAGGATGGCAGATTCCTCTCACAGCTCATGAGCATCTTGTCAAAGACATGATTCTTCTCTCTGAAAAAAATACACATTAGTAGATGGTACTGTATACACTTCACATACTTTCGTAAATTCTTACTAGAATTTTGAAGATGTCCTAAACCTCACACCCCTCTTTAGAGGGAC
>PVJO010017379.1:0-39352 GCA_004026905.1 Hystrix cristata | reverse complement strand
GACAACTGGAAACAAATCCTTTTCCTCAAAGTATGCCAGAATTATTCAAATTAGGCAATAGTAAACTAGTCCAAAATCATGTCCTACCTTGCCTTTCCCACAGAAGACACTAAAGGTTGTGGCCTGGTGTTGCAGATTGTATCTAGATGTCCTCCCCAAAGCCTTGTGAGCTCACAGGAGAGGCTTTTTGGAGGTGGCTGGATCTCAGGTGTGTAATTATGGGTTAAGGTGGTGTGAATATGGATTAAAAATGTGGTAATTAAATTAGTCTGTTGATTGTTTTAGCATATTTCTGGTGTGGATAATGGGAAGGCCCGCCCTGGATGAGAATGGCATCACCCATCTCAACCTAGATGAGATAAAAGAGAAAGGGAGGCTTGCTGCTTCTTGCGTCCTGCCTGCTCTGCCATGGACTGTTGCTCTGCTGTAATGCCCCTCTGCCTTGCCTCCCTGCCTTGGAACCAGCTGACTATGGACTGAAATCTCTATAAGCTGTGAGCCAAAATAAACCTTTCCTTCTTCAACTTTGGGTGTCAGCAAAGAAGACATCCTTGTCTCAGCAAGAAGAGAGGTAACTAAGACACCTCGGGTTCTCATTCACTCCTTTCTGTTATCTGATGGACATTGATGTTTCCTGATGTGGACTTGCATGGCATGGCCCACATCCTGTTGTGAAATATAAGGATAACCTTTCAGTAGCCTGAGACTCTGTATGACATCCCTCTGTATGACCATCAATTAAAATATGGTAAAACCCTGCAGGTACAGTTGAAACAATCATGTTATTATCTACCACTGGGTGGTTCCCATACCACTGTGAATGGAAAGCAAACTCCATAAAGGCAAAGATCTATGTTTGCTCTGTTTCCTGTTTCCGGGTGCTAAGAACAATGGCTTATGTGTAGCAGATTGTCAATAAATACACATTGAGTGAATGAATAAGTGCTCCTACTCCCAATTCTGCAACAATATTATTCCAGACTTTTGAGATGTCCTAGAACAGAAATTTTCTTATTCTCCTTCGTATCCCCAGGACCTGCTCGTGGTCTGGCACTTGGTTAAAAGCAGAAAAATTGATCTGGTTCATATAAATGAGACCACTGCATTTTGCTTGTTTTACTGCTTCCGAGAGGTTTCAGGGAAATCTCTAAAGTTCTGGGGCCACCACTGAATCACGTGAATCGTACAGAACTCCTCTTAGTAGCATGAACTGTGGAATGTAAGGGCCATGACTAACAGACAGCTGGGGTCCTGGGTTGAGTGCCCCAGTCTACCCTAAACCATAGGTGACAGAGAACAAGTAGATTGTTGTGATGGTTGATTGATTGTGTCAACTTGTAAGAGAAGTTTAAGAATTGGCTCAGCAATTCTACACCCTGGTGCAGAACATCCACCCTGGGGTGGCCGAGTGCCTGGATGGTATAAAAGGGAAACAAAGAGGGATAGACCTGGTCCAGTTTCCTTGGGTCGACTTCGGTTCCTTTGAAGGAGCTCCACCTGTATCTGGATGTAATCTCCTGGCTTCAAACACAGTCTCTTCTGCTTCCATTGCAGTGAGCTCCAGATCTTTGCCTGGATCCTTCAGATCTCCAGACCTTTGGCTGGATCCTTCGGAGCTCCAGACCTCCGACTGGGCCCTTTGGACCACCAGTGTGCAGATGGACCCTCTCCACTCTTCCATGGCTGACTTTGTAAGAAGCCCTTGTAACCAATCTGTAAGTTCTTACATATTCATATATCTTGCATTATATCTGTTTCTGTAGTGAGTAGTAACACAATTGCTCATTGTTGAAGCATCTTGCACTGTCTTCTCAAGTGCACAAGTGTAGGGAGGACAAATACCTACCCTGTAATGTTTTCAGTATGGATTGGATTATGCCCAGGTAGGTGACTCCTCAAGATCTTCATTAGCTATGAGTTCATGGTTCACTTTAAGGATGCCGCACATGATTGCCGTTCTTCACTCTTATTGCTCTTCCCTATTATCCTTCTGACTCATGAGGCAAACTTCAGTGCTTAATCTTACCTCTGAGTGTTATAGACGTATGCCAGGCTATGCCTATGCCACACTCAGTGTTTCAAGCACATTGGTTCAACTTCTATTCACAATTAGTATATTCTTAACTGTGATTTAAGCCCAACTACTGTAAGTTCTGATTTTCTTTTCATTTGCACAAATGTAGTCTTGGAATTCTGGCATTTTCTAAGCAGATTTTGTTCTGACAATAACAACTGGTGTTATTGAGTGCTACGTGTCTTATGCGATCCTTATGATAGATAAGTCTAACTTTTAAAATGAGGTGAAGACCATCTAGAACAGTTAAGTATAATTTGCCTTGGGTTATACAGACAGCAAAGAGTAAGATGAAAGAGTAAGGTGAAACTTTTTTACTATTGTATTAACCCACAATGTCTTTGTGGATTATTGATTTCAATAACTTTATTCTTACAGACTAAATCCCTTATCATTCTTAATTGTATATTTTGCAAATGTTTTATGTTCATTACATGATAATGCTAAACTCACTTGGAGCACATATTGTTGGTAGGTGGATATAATTATCTTTGTGATGAAACAGAAATGTATTCAGAGGGAATAATGGCCTTGAAGGAGCCAAGGTAAAGAGTAGGATTAAAACCCCCACCCTTGGTAGCCTGGTATTTTTATCAGTCCTCTGAGACTTCACACATTCCATTTGACTTTTTAATTTCATGGAGGTGTTCAGGAGCTGAAGGCAGAATCAGTTTTTGCTCCTGGATAAAGGTAGCAGCTTTAGATGGCAAATTACTTTATGGACATTTTAGCACAGGTAGCGACAGGCATGTTTGAGGATTCTAAATTCAGTCCATTAGTATGCAGAAATGCCATCAGCTGCCTAAATCATTTTCTAATAAAACAGGTCTTCATTACATTCCAATTGCCCAAAGTGGGTTCATCTTGTCAGACACAGGTTTTGAAAAGCAGTTCAGTCTTGAGCCACTTTAGCTAACATGGATCTCTCCCTCCCTATTCATTTGCAGTCCTACTTTCTGTTGTACCTCTTTTTCCAATATGTTTGAAAAAGCTTTTATTCCCTTTAATCTCTTGGGCTCTTTTTGACATAGTCAGCTATTTTGCCAGCCTTATCTTCGCCCCTTGGGTTCCAACATTCTGTTGTTTGCACTTCCATGGTTTATCGGCAGCATGCTTTTTGACATGCCATCTTGAAATCTAACTGAATGTTTCTTGTTTTAAAATTTCTTTCTCTGCAGAACACTAGACAGCTGGATCTCTCCACCTCTATACTTTTCATCAGTCTACTTTCATTCATGCTATAATATGATGTAGTAAAAGTTTGAAATGGGAAAATCAATATGTGTAGAATGAAATTAAGTAAAAGAAAATATTTTGAGAAAACATTAGCATGTGGAAAAAATGTTCAGCCACCAAAAGGTGAATTCTTTAGACTGTAGTACAATGAAAGCTTTCTTCCAATCTACTAACAGCAATTTGGGGGCACACATATTTCACCTTCCATTCCAGTAAACTTCCTAAGTATACAGCATGAATAAAATTGTCTCCGAATTTCAAAAAGGGAGTGGAGGAATGCTTTTTATTTTGGAATAGCATCCTGAATCAGAGAAAAAGGAGAAGAAATCATTTTGCATTCAGAGCTCACACTGAAGTCAACTATGAGCAATCAATTATTTCCTAAACTGATGAGCACTGATAGTTAAGAGTTTATTTATTTCCAGATTATTTGTTGAAGTTCCACCTTCACCCTTTCACTTAGTTAAAATTCACCCTAAACTGTAATAGCCTCTTTTAAAGATAATGAATACAGCCTTCATAATTTGATACCATACCTATTATTCAGCTCAAATATATTTCCCTCTCTGCCAAGACAATTTAGTTGCATTACAAATAAGAAAAAGAGAACCCAAAATGGAGGAATCAGACTCCATTATTTTGGTTTAGAGATTTAACTACTTGTTTTCTGTCAATAGCATTTGGGGTCACTTAAGGCATTTATCAGTACAAATGTTACTGGTAAATCCAGAATAAAGGAGCATAGAAATGATCTTAGAAAATTAGATTTTCCTCTCAACTTAGTGTCTTTAATAAACCTACTCTATCTGAAATAGTTTGTTTCATCCAACGGAGGATATAAACATTGCTGAGCTATTGCTGGAGAGATCTTTTCTAGCCAAGCCAGGTCTTGTAATTCCTCTGCTCAACTATTCCAATGGCTTCACATCTCATTAAAGGGTGAAAATCGAAGATGAAGAAACTGGTTTATGGAAATCGACCTTGGAAATGATGTTAACATTAGAAATCAAAATGCCAAAATGGTTCCCTTGCACCAGGCACCTTCCCCAGGCCTACAACACCTGCATGATTTGGCTCGCTCTGTGTGTTAGTTGCTTTTCTCTCATTGCTGGGACAAAATACCCAATACCCAAAGTTAGGGGAAGCAATGTTTATTTGGCTCACAGACTGTAGAGGTTTCAGTCCACAGTCAGCTGGGTCCGAGGCAGGGTGGCACGGCAGACGGGCAGAAGGCAGCAAGGGAAGCAAGGGATGCAAGCAAGGGGCCTTGCTGACCAGCTTCTTTCTGTACCTTATATCTTATCCAGGCTGCTAGGATTAGGGCGGTGCTAAACCCATCAGTGGATTAATTTAGCAATCACACGTCCTTGATCCCAGCATCACACACTCTAGATCCAGGTACCTCCTACCACATGAGGCTTTGGGGGGACATCTAGACACAAACCATAACACTCTGAGACTTCATTCTCTCCTTTCTCATCCCTCGTTCTTTGGCAGCCACACCAGCCTTCCTGTCCTTTCTTGAAAATGTCAGGCAGACTCTCGCCTTAGCTGGTAATTCTTTTTTGTCTTTGCTTAGAATGTTCTTTCCCCAGATTTTACATATCTATTTTCATTCACTCTCTCTCTCTTCCCCCCCCCGCCGTGTCTCTGTCTCTCTCTCTCTCTCTCTCCCATCTCCCCACTCTTTACCTGTCTCCCAGACATCATGAACACCTTCCCTAGTACCCAATATAAATTGGCAATCTCCACACCAGCTGCTACCTATCTACCTTTGTTTTCCTACAGAACCTTTGTCACCAGCTCATTTGGAATGCACTTATTTGTTTACCTGTTTGTTGTCTATTTACTGGGAGGGAAGGTCAGTGAGCACCTGACCACCAGGTTGGCCACTGTATCCCCAGAGCCTACAGGCACACCAGGTGTGTTGTATGTTCCCAGGAAGTTTTTGCCCAATTAGTGAATGAAGTTATCCTTTCTTTCCTAACAAGTTGAATCAATTATGAGGACACATATGTCCAAGTAAAACAAGCTTTGTACCAAGTGACGTGAAATGATACAGAAGTGCTGAACCCAGGTTCAGTACGAAAATAGACAAGCTTAAAATTAGAAATTAAAATTCTGAAGGATCTCCAAGGGTCAGTTGTATGGCTCATATTAGATCCCTGTCTGAAAAATGGGGTTAGGAGAGGAGGCCAGATGTATGAAGCATCTAAAAATCCCTCCCCCGCCCAATGATTGATGGTAAAGATGCTTTCAGCAGCATTTGCTGCCATCTGAGGCAACCATAATTTCAAGCATGTTAGACATTTGCACTGGGAAATCCAGAAGGGCCCAAATGGATTTATGCCAATTGGAAGACATTCATTTTTAAGATATTGCAACTGAAGCAGACCTGCCTGAGCATCCTGCTGAGACAAATCTTCCAAATATCCTTTATAGAACCCCCAAAGATCTGTGCCTGGGAAGGACTAGGATGCACAGAACTCTCTGACGCTTTGACTTCCGGGATTAAAAGGAACAGCTGGAAACACCAGAAATTCTAGAAATGCCACTAGCCCACCCAACCCACATGTGGGGAACCTAAAAGAGTCATCTTTTCCTTCTGGGACACAAAGTTCTGTGCCCCAGTGCTCACCCAGCCCTTGCCAGTCACCCTTGCATAGAGGGCAACTATGAGTCATGGTGCCAGGCGTAGCAAGGTTGTTTCAGAGCAGAATCAGTTTATTCTCGGCTCTGGTGGTTTTTCTTTCCAGAGACAGCCACATCTCTACAGCCCCAGTTAGCCGAGTTCCCCAGTCTCAGTGATGGACTCTAAGAGTGACAAGGTCCTCATCTCCCAAGTCACTCTGCACTGCTTGGAAACCTGTAGGTAGACATTTACTCAAATTACCTGATGCTCTTGATCTTCACTTCCACTTCCACTTTCCACTGCCCTTACCTATCCCCAAGGTTCTTTTGTTTTGTTTTGTTTTGTTTTATCAAGAAGTATCTGTGCCAGCCAAAGCCACAGGAATATCATGGTTACAGGCAACCAGGCAAGCAGACAAGCATAGATCTGAGTCCCACTTTAGCTCCTGTCTTTCAGCAAATTCTTTCATTTCATCAGCCTCATTGTCTTTGTCTTTAAAATGGGGTTTGATAAGAGTGACTATCTCAGAGAACTGTTTAAAATTTAAGTTGTAACATGTACTTCCACAGTAGTTGGGCAATAAGATATTATTGTTTGTTTACTATTTGTATTAGTACAAACACTTTTGACCATATTTCATACTCAGAGTCTTAGTCATGTAAAAAATCTAAGCTCTTTGTGCTGAACAACAATTAACTCCCAGCGCGATGTATACTCACATTGTAAGAACAACTTACATAAGGCTTAGGATTTAATTGGACCCATAACATTTTATATACGCTAAAGTATTAGGGCATATTTTTTCTGAGATGTATGTGTGTATGTGTGTGTGTGTGCATGCACATGTGTGCATGCATGCGTGTGTGTGCATGTATGTGTATGTACTAGCTTCCTTTTGATTTAGCATTTGCTCGGTATCTTTTTCATATTTTTCCAATTTTTCTGAGCTCTTTTCGTTATGACTATGTGTCCTTAGATAACATATCCTAGATTTTTGAAATCCAAACTAAAAAATTCTCTGTTTTTAATTGCAAATTTAAACCATCTGTACTCATTTTATTTAAACAGCATGATTGTGACTTATTTCTATCACTTTATTATTTTTAATTTACCATACTGTTTTATCCATTACTCCTTTTTTCTGCCTTCTATTGATTTTTGAACTTTCTTTAATTCTCTCTCTTTTAACTCTCTATTGGCTTGAAAATTGTCATATATTTATTGTAAGTAATGTTTAAATTTTTAGTTTGTGTTCTTGGTCTAACGAAGTCTAACTCTGATCATCTCTTTTTAAGAACATATCTTTTCCTCTCCCTTACATGTTACTATCATATTTTAATTCATCTTGTTTCTTTTTCCTCCTGATAAACATTATAAGTAGTATTTTAGACAGCCAATGCTCACAATTTGTTTCTTGTCTAGTGATCACTCCTCTAGGTTTCTTCGTCTTCTTCATCTTCTTCTTCCCCTCCTTCTCTTTTTGAGACAGAATCTCAATAACTTGCTAAGTTGCCCAGGTTGGACTCAAACTTGCTATCCTCCTGCCTCAGCCTCCCAGCATGCTGGGATTATAGGTGTGCACCACCACACCTGGCTTTGATTTTCTTCTTTATGGAGTCCATTCTGTAGTTGTTCTCTCTTAGGCCTTATGGCATTAAGACTGAAGCCCTTTCCTACTGAGACCTGCGCCACTAGCCCGAGTCACTATGGCATCATCCTTGAGCTTAGAGCTCTAGTTCCTCAATTCATCGTAAATGTTGGCAACTAGAGAATTTCACTTCTTTCAGGCAAGCTTGATATACATTTAAAAGAATATTTGTTAAATCACAGTCTGAACTTTAAGGGGAACAGACAATAGCCTGAGTTCATCAGAAATCACCACGCATGTATTGCCTCAATGCAAGGCATACTGTGTCCTGGGTTTCAAAGGTATAAAGATGAAAATGAAGCTGTTTGGTCCTCAAGGAGCTTATAGTCTAACAAATACAATTCTGACGAAAATATGTGCATTAGAGTTTTTTAGGTGTTCGGATGCTGTAATAATCAGCTCCCACACTAATGTAAGCTTCCCAGAAAAAAATGTGTTGTCTTCATTGTCTTTCTGTGTCCAGCACCTAGGCCAATGCTAGCAGATAGAATGAGCTCTCTAAATATTTGTTGCCTGAATGTATGAATGAACTATAGAAAGCAACAAAGTTTTACTATTGCTCAATTTCTCATTTTAATTCATGAAAAGTAAGATGCTTCCTATTTTCTAGTAATAAATGGAATTCGTATAAAGGTATTATTTGAAACATACTTAGTTTTGATTGCACTGCTACTAATAATAGATGACAAAAATTAAATCCCTACAGGATGTCATCTGTGGTTCTCAGAGGCACTAAGGTATGTGAACTTCACAATATCCCTGTAAGATGGAGACTTTTGACCACAAGCCTGGCTCATATATGTGAAACTATATTAGGAGCTAATTTAAATTAATTTGACTATAAAGGCTATTATTTGGTACTTTGCATATATCCAGTGGCAGACTATGGTTTCAAGAGTACTTCCCAGCGAGACATTCCCTTGTTTCCACAGCTATGGTCTACATTTGCAGAATTTAGCTTGTGTACAGCCTAAGTACTGTCTTACTGGTTATCTTAGTTACTTTCTCATCGCTGGGACAAAATACCTGACAAGCATATGTTTAAAGGAGGAAAGGTTTATTTTAGCTCACAGTTTGTAGAGGTTTCAGTCCATAGTCTGCTGGAACCAATAAAGGGCAGTGCAGTAGAGGGAGAAACAGTTCATGGCATGGCAGGCAGGAGGCAGCAAGCCTTCTTTCATTTTTAGTCTATGCAGGCTACGAGCCTATTGGTTGGTGCCACTGACAGCCAGGCTGAGTCTTTCCTTTTCAGTAAATCCATCATATGCACCCAGAACTGTGCTAAACCAATCAGAGGACTAATCCAGTATCACCCACCTATGATCTAGTCACTCCCAAAGCCCAACCTATTGGTGCATGAGGCTTTGGGGGGACATCTAGGTATAAGCCATGATACAGATCAAGGAATAATCATTTGTCTAGAAGGCTTACCTCATTCCCAGTGACTGTGTATCATGCTGGTTTTACTGCTTTTATGTTAGTCTTAAAATCCATATCTAGAATACACTTATATCTATGATCCTTTTCTCACCCACAGCTTCTTTCCCCAGCGCCTTCCAGCTAGGGGTGGTGCAAGCTGCCTACTACAATTAGCATTCCCAAACACTTACAAATAACCTAGTTTGTAATAATTTAGAATTCTAGTATTTAGCTAAAGTTTTGTGCATCGTTTTGTGGAATTTTCTTTTAAGAATTGGACCAACAATGTATTTGCATGTCTCCTGTATTATTTCCTAGTATTCTCAACATTTTTTGATAGCAGTGCAAAATTGAGCATAAAATTATTTCACTACTTTTCAGTAGCCCAAAATATTGAACTTATTGCAGGTGTGGCGGCACACACCTGTAATCCCAGCACTTGGGAGGTGGAGGCAGGAGGATCGCTGTGAGTTCGAGGCCGGTGTGGGCTACACAGAGCATTCAAGGCCAGCTTAGATTACACAGCAAAAGCCACTCTCAAAAAAAAAAACCCAAAATATTTGAATTACTCTAATAAGATATATTTTGTTTTGCTTTTTTTTGCCTTAAACACTCTTCATTGACAACTATTCTACCTTTTCCAACTTTCAAGTTTGACTCTTTGGCAGAGAAAATGTAAACAAAATAGGAGTTCAACAATTCCACAAAATCGTGACCTATGATTGCCATCCTCAGGGTAATAATACTTCAAATTCACTGAACGAATATTTACTCAGTACCAACTATGTTCTAGGAACTGTGCCAGGAGTCACAGATATCATAAATAAAATGGGCAAAAATCATAGATTTCATGGTACCTAAATGACACGGTTTTATGTAACATGAGTAATTTTTTCCCCTGCTCTAAACTCTCTGGCAGCTGTCTTTAGGAACTCCTGCAAATCTTTCCAGTTTTTTCCCACCTATTCCTGCCAGTTCTATCACAGCCACCACCAGACACATTTGCAGACATGCACAGCTCTCAAGACACTCGAATGGCTTTGGATCTGGTTGCATTTTCTGGCCGATATATCATTGCAAAATGTCACCTCCACTTAGAAAGGCTTTCAACTCCAAGTCCTACCAGTAATTCAAAAGGCTTATCATCTCATCTTAAGAAAATTGTTATCACTCTAATACAAATGTATGTCTTTCTTTCCTATTATCCCATCATACTTTGGATTATATCTTTTCTACTCTGTTTTGGATTGTGGATAAGTAGTGGAAATCTGGTCTTACCCGTCTCTTTTCCTTCTCAAATCTAAATTTCATATAGTGCCTAAATGGTACAAAATAAGTTCTCAAATAATTCTTCGTAATTTAAGTGATTGTGCTACTTTCTCTGTTGTATAACTTAATTTTATTTATTTATTCAATTGTTTATTCATTTACTTAAAAGTTAACACCTACTAGATGCCAATCATTCCCTCAAAAAATTGGAGATTGTGCGGCTAAACAAAACAGACAGTAACATTTTTTTCCCTTGGTTTTGCAAGATTTAAGTTAGAGTTTATGAAGAATTGCCTGTCTGCAAGAGTTGATAAAGACATCCGTGCCTGTTAGGAAGGGCAGTGGCAGAGTCCTCACAGACTGTTCAGGGCAGTGGACTTCCGGTCTTGAGTTATCCCTCTGAATTCTTCCCCAAAAGCAGGGGCTTGGGAGGTTTTATCTGACTCTTTCTTTTGGGTCTTTGGTTTTATGAATTAATATGCATGAGGACAAACAGCCAAATGAGCTTCTTCTTCCCTCCTTTAGTTATTCATTCAAACAATGAAGTCAGAGAAAGATGTCTATAACAATCATTAGTTGTGGGAATTGTAGTAGGTTGAAGACTTCTATCAGCCCTTTAGCCCTCATCTAAAGTAATCTATTTTTTTCCAGGAGCTGAAAGCATTTAACAACCTAGAAAGGTCAGTTCTCTAAAAAGGATAGCAACAATATCTGGATTGCTAGCGTTTTGTGAAAAGAGGAGATACAAGGTAATTCTGTAAGGGGGAAAAGTGCCTTGAATAGCAGAAAACTCAAATTAGCTTTTTATCCCCTCCAGAATAGTACCTTGAGAATGTCAGGAAGCTTGACCAAAATGCAAATGTATGAAACGGCCCATAGAAAAGTCTGGAATCATAAAATGGCCACAACTAAAAATTAGTTTGGGGAAAAGGTACTTAGGTTTGCTTCCTAGTCCCTACAAAATAGAATCTTTAATGCTCACAGTTCATTTCCTTTAAAACATATGCTTCTAAACTATCATAAAATAAACCGGACGCACATGTTTAAATATCACATTGTTTCTCTGATGTGAGAAACTGAAAGTATAAATAAGGACTAAAATGTATTAGATTGGGAAAGGGAAGAAATTGTTCAAATGGGAAGGGGAACAAGGGAGGTGAGGGAGAAAGGAACCGAGGGACAAGAGAAAAAAGAATAGAAGGAAAAAGATGGAAATGAAGCTTTTGTAAATAAGGAGGGAGGAGGGGGTGAAGGGAGGGGAGGAGAATGGGAAAAACAGAAGCAACAAGATATAGCATCTACTGGTACAAATCCTCTATGATGAATGTTATCACTATGTACATCTAAAATGTACCTTTAAAATAAAATTTTAAAAAATAAATAAACTATCATAAAGATGAAGAGAGGCTGAACCACTAAATTTAATGACAACATTGAAGACACCCTTCACCCATCAGAGGCCAAATTCCTTTGTCTCTGGTATCCTCCCTCTTCCCCACCCACCACTTCTGCCATTTCCCTCCTACTTCCTGCTGGAAGTAGGGGGAGGGGGGAAGGCTGAGAGAGGCCCCAGAAACAAAACCTTTCTTCAACTAACCTGGTCATTTGCAGAAATCACGCCATAGTGTTTCACCATTCATAATCCTTACGTACTCTCAGTAGAGCCTTAATGTTATTTTTCCAACCGGATGACGTTAAATGACCTTTATTTCAGCTTTGCTGAAGTTAGAGAAATGTGTTGCCTGTGACCACTGCTTTACTGAGATACCTAAGTGAAAGTTTGAATGAATTATCTTTTTGTCCTTATTACTCTGAGAATCCCAGCAGTTGTCCCTGACTGTGAGAAGAAATTCAGGTGTGAATAATAAAATGTTGTCACTGAGTAGCTGAAGGATGAATGGTACAATCAGGGAAGCTTTAGCATTTCTGGGATTCCAGGAAGGCTGGATCCTCCCCTGCTCCACTTAGCTAAACTGTGAGGATGCGGAAATGGAAATGCCTCTTATCTCCATGACAAAAACAAACCGTCATTCTTCAGGAAGATAACACAACTTCAAGCAGCTGGAAGGTGAAAGCTATCCCAGAACAGAACATTGCCCTGGAGCTTCCACCCGTATCTGGCCCATTGGCTGTCAGCCCAGCCATGAAAGACATGTTGCTATAGACTGAACGAGCTATGGGAGGGAGACTCTAGGCTCATTCTGAAATGAGAGCAGCTGCCATCCCACGGAAGCCTCGAGGCCTTCATTTATTTTAATAGGATTTTAGTGGAGGCTTGCCCTTGTCTTGGTTTGGTTTATCACTTATGATAACCCATTCTTCACCATAAATTCAAATGCATCCCTTCAGATTCACTGACATTTGGGCACGTGATTTCATACTCCATTGAACAAACGCTTACTGAGGCTCACAATGTAACCAGCACAAGTCCAGGCTCTGAGCTTCAGGCTTGAAACCAGAAAGACAAGGACTTGGTGGCTGTGTGGACCATGACATTCTAGTGTACGGGTTTACAGGGGCAGGCACAGTGGAGCCAAGGGAAAGAGACCCACCATAGTCATCCCCTCCGCAGAGTATTCCTGAAACTGCAGATAGCAGTGATCCTATGAATACTATGTTTGTTTTCTCTGTATAAACATAGAGTACAAAGTGGACACACAGAGCAAAGGGATGACTCATGCCCCGGGCAGGACAGATTGGGGTGGCATGAGATTTTATCACGCAATTTGGAATAGCACACAATTTAAAATGTACACTTGTGGGCTGGAGATGTGACTCAGTGGTAAGGCTGTTGCCTGGCATGTGCAGAACCCTGGGTTCCATCTCCGGCACTGCAAAAAGCAAGCAAATAAACATATATACAAACAAGCAAATAAAATATATGAAATGTTTGTGGAATTTTCCATTTAATATTTTCAAATTATGGTTCATCACAAGTAACTGAAAGGTAATTTCTTAGGTTTTTTCCTTCCGTACAGAAAACAGCACACAGCTGTGCTATAGAGTGACTGGAATAAGGATGAGAGGTTTGGGTTTTACTTTGTTTTACATTTTTAGGATGAGCGGTCAGGACTGGTCTTACAGAGGACGTGATCTTGAACCTGACTGTCAATGACAGACATATTTGTTATAGATTACAAGAAATAAGATAACTAAAATGCAACTAATACTTGGACTTTAAATATAACTAACACATATGCTTATAAGAAGTTATATAGAACCTATCAGAATAAAATACATTTTACCAAAGCATGTATTTTTTCCATTAAAATAAATTCTAGTTCATAGTTCACTTTCCTTAGCTTTTTCAGTTTAAAGATTTCATGAAAACGAACTGAAACTAGTTAGTAAGTTAAAAATACCGCACACCTGAGATCCTCTTGCCTGTGTCAGGTTAGTGAGATGATGGCCAAAGGATACAAAATTTCAGGCAGATAGGTTGAATAAGTTCAAGGTGATATAGGGGAAAAAATATAACTCCCAACCTGCTAGATGTCAGTTACACTGAGTTCGTGTTCCCCGAAGTCGAAGAATGAATTCTAAGGAACAAAGGAGGTTAAGAGTAGGAATTTTATTGGGAGAGAGAAAGAGAGCTCCTGAGAGACAGGAGGGGACCCGAGTGGGTTGCCAACAAGCCCACCCTACAGGGGAAGTTTTATAGAGCAAATTGTGAGGCGGGTACAATGTGTGTCAAAATGATGATTGACCAATAATATTACAAGTGTAGTTGTTTAGGTAATAGTGATCCAATGGGGAAGAAAGTCACGTAGTAAATCGGCAAGGAGAGAACAAGGACATTCCAGGGTGGGTTGGATCCCGAGATCTTGGTTGCCCTCCTGGGTGATCTAGACTTTAACAGATGTAATCTTCAACTCATTGTTTATCCCTCAGCCAGGGGTGTGGCTCTGGTCTTTCCATCCTTATTTTGAGACCTGACCTTCAATGGATGCGCTTCCAGCCATAGCTGTCCTGTGTATTGACTCCATTGAGGGCCCAGCCCTGTCTGACTGCCTATAATATTTCTACCTTACTTCGCTGCCTATAATAAAGGGAACTCACATATTAGAAAACTGATGACAGTAAATTTTAAGTGTTCTCACTACCAAAAAAATGTGAGATGATAGTGTTGATTGGGCTAAGCCAATAGATTTCAAGTGGTGCATGATAAATACATATAATTTTTATTTGTGAAATTAAAAAATTAATTAAATAATGTTTTTTAAGAGTGAACTCCCAATCAGCAAATATTTTGCCAAGGCGTAAAAGCTAACAAAACTTTGTCTTACAGCAGATCAAATTTTTATTTATTACATATATCACATATATTAAAGGCAAGACATAATGGCCACAAATGAAGTATAAACAAATTTTCTTGTAAATATCAGAATAGAGTGATTTATTCCAAAAGAACTGACAAAGGTATTTTTAAAATAATGCATAATATGTTTAATATTCAAAGCCTGTAATGAATGATCTATTGAGAATTGCAAATCTGTTATTCTGGTAAGACATTAAGAGACCTGAAAATATTATTTCTAAATTGTTTTCCTTTCAGCTTAACCGACTAATTGGTTTAAAAGTGCAATTGCAACCAGAATTGAGAGACTGAATTGAAAAACTTTTGGAGTCCTTTTGGATGCTTTGATTTAAAGCATATTTTTTAAAATCTATTTTGACATTTGAGGATGGGCTTAAAATATTTTAAAAACTAAGCATAAAAATTTATTTTTGTTATAAATATTTTGGTTGTGGAATATACATTTATTGAGAATCTGGTAGGTGTAAAGTAATAGAACAGCATCAAAAATAAGGTATGACATTTTTAGTTTGCTTCTCAGATATCTGTGAGACAAAATAATGACGTCTATGAAAAACCTGTAAGACAAACACTGTCTGAGTCAGGCACCAAAAGAGTGATGTGTATCAATGTTTGCAGCCATTTTTAAAAATTGTGAACTGTGACTGATGTTTAATTGAAGTTAGTTTACTCAGTTAATTCAATTTAATCAAATGCATACTATTTATTTTGATACATAGCAAAAAAGCATGAATGTTAAGCAACCTCGTAATTGCCTGGTCTCTCGGTATTATCTTTGTAAAACCAAAGAAAATCTTCGTCAATTTTCTTTTCTCAGTTTCTACATTTTTCATCAACTATAATCGATGCTCACAATTCTCCTGACAAAGTATGAGTTCACATATGCAGGCACTCTGACAACCTCCTGTGCTTCACAACAGTGCTCCAGGACTGCTCTTCTGGGACTTTTTTTACCTTGACCTTAAAGTGCAGTTTACTCGGGAAGTCCCTCTACTCGGCCACGACTCGCATCTGAATTTTCCCTGACTTGGAAAACAACCACTTCACTCTGTCAGAGAGAATGTTGTCAACTGGATTTGATCGTGAGCGTATGGCCCCCATCCTGCAGCTCAGTCTTCAGCATGGGTCCAACGATGCCCCAGCCCAGATTTTCTGGCTTTAGGAAGGTAAAACAAGATTGAGCTCTGTTTCAGTTTGCTTGTACTGCCCTAAAAATATCACACACTGACTGGGTGGCTTCAATGACAGAAATCTCTTTCTCAGAGTTCTAGAGTCTGGACATCCCCAGAGGAAGGTCCTGCAGGGCTGTCTCCGTCGGAGCTGGCCCCTGGCTGGCCGACATCTGCCTTGTCTTGTGGCCTCCACTAAGCACATGCAGAGATGAGAGAAGAGCAAGAGTCAGAGACAGGCAGAGACACAGCTCTCCTCCCCTTCTTTTGAAGACACCAACTCTAGCTAATTAAACCCTCATGGTTATGACCTCATTTAGCCATCATGACCTCCTATGGTCCCCATCACAAGCAGTCAGGCTGAGAGCTAGATTCAACCTGCGAATTTGGGGAGGACACAATTAAGCCCATAGCAACTCCAAGGCAAGGCTGAGATGGCTTTTGTTACAAGGAAATCACGCAGTCCTTTTCCTTACTCCCTGGCACTTGTCTCCACTGCCCTCTTCACACCACACCACCCTGCAAACTGTTCTGTTACCTAAAACTCCATGCTTGATACTGCACTAGGTCAAAGTAAGAAACCACTAGGAATAATCCGAAATGCAACTCTTCCAGGTTTCTTTTGATTTGATTTGGTTTGGTTTGGTTTGTTTTCTATGTTTCCCAGGCTGGACTCAAACTTGCAAGCCTCCTGCCCCAGCCTTTCAAGTAGCTGAGATTATGCCATCCGCCACTGCATCTGCCTCACCTGCAGGTTTTACCAGTGGCGAAAAGAATAAAATACAATGTGAAGTTTCTGAATTCTAAACAGATACCATGAAGTCGTGAACAATAGAAAAACCATAGGTTTGGGGCAAAAAGATTTTCTTGAACTTCACGCTGAAATACAGAGCTCACTTTCTGTTTAGCCGGGCATAAGCAAGCACCCTGGCTTTGGGCATAGCGTGGTGCTTATTTACCCAAACATACAACTAGACAGAGACCTATCTCTTTAGGCAGAAGCCTGTTCGTTCTTCCCACCCTAATGTAACCAATTTTCTCTCCGAGATCTTGTCCTAAGGGCAAAAAAGGATGAAGTCAATGGACACAGAAGTGGGGAATACACCAAGAGTAGTTTATTAGAGAGAACAAAGAAAAGCTCTTCTCAGCTGAGAGGGACTCCAAGGCGGGATGCCAAGGAGGTGCCCAAGTTTAGGGGTTTATATGCAGATTTTTGGTGAGCTATTTTGGTGGGCATGTGAAAACGAAACAGTGAAACAGTGCAGTTGCTGCTTTTAGCTAGGCCTCTGATGGCAGTAGGAGTAGATGTCCCTTGAACTCCAACTTCTTGAGGCTTACCTCAGTTTACCTAGGCGCCTGTCCTTTGAAACAACTTGGCTGCTGTTTTTAGCTAGGCCTCTGAAGTCAGGAGAACAGACTTCCCCTGGTCCCCTGCCCTCCAGCTTCCCAGGCACACTTCAGTGAGCCTCTTTCCTCTCGTGTTGCAGTTTTTCCAGGTCTTATGTCAGGTTACTCAGGTCCCTTAGTGAGACCAGGAGGTAGGATAGGATATATCTGCCTGTGGCTTGTCTACCTCCTGGTCTCGCTAAGGTTTCCAAATCCTAATACTGCACAGGAAATACCTGGTCCTGAGTCAGAAAGAGAGAAAGAGAGAGGGACAGAGAGAGAAATAGAGGCAGACATAGGCAGAGACAAACACACAGAGAGGGAGAGAGACACAGGGAAAGAGAGAGAGAAAAAGACAGAGAGAGACAGAGAGACAAATGGAGAGAGCGGGAGAGTGACAGAGAGAGAGGGAGAGAGAAAGAGACAGCAACAGACACACACACACACACAGAGATAGAGAGACATGGGGGGCAGCGTATTCCAAGTGTGCTCTGCAGAGCTGTGGTTCTTGTGCAAAAAATATTTATACAAGTATAGAAAGGACAGATAGTGACCTGCAATATGTTGGTCATTCACAGCACTAAACAGAAAAGGCACTGAGAATTCATAACATCATTACACCCATAGAATTCCGGTTAACCCAATGTCTTCCAAACTTATTTGTTCACACTCTTCTCTTTGTTAACACTATGATAAATGTTATTCACGATCACCAGTCTCTAGTGCTCCTGCTCTTGTTGGACACAGAAGAAGAGCACATTGCCCAGCCCGTGTTATCATAGCCAGGCAAGGTTGCATGACTTGTTCCTGTGCTGTCAGCAGACGTGGCCTAAGAGTAGGCTGAATGTGGACAGCATGGAGCCAAGGTTTCCTGCAGCCTGAATCGCTGCTTCGAAGCTAAGCACCCTGGAGACTCGTGCAATTTTCTCAATTTTCTCTGAGAAAATTGCATGAGTGAAAAGTAAACTGTGTGTGTTAAGTCACTGAACTTTTGGGGTTGTTACTGTAACGTGAAGCTAAACTATCCTGACCCATTAACACCTAGTATCATTGAGAATCACTACTGAAAGGTCAATTACAAAAGGGCTTCTTGAAATAGAATAAATAACTACCTATTTTTTTCTGGAAAGGGCCAGATAGTGGTTATTTTTAGGTTTTATAAGCCATACAGACTTTCTTGCAATTAATCCACTCTGTCATTGAAGTGTGAAACAGCCTTAGACAATTTATAAATGAGTGAGTATGACTGAGTTCCAATAAAATTTCTTCCAGGAACTGGATGTGTACTTCATTTGTAGAGCAATTTTCTGTATGCGTTCCATCCTAGCACCACAAAATAAATGAAAAACAGAAGTTGGACCAACAGATCCCTAATGTAAAAGATATGAGAATAAACATACACTTAGTAGGGTGAGTGAGACATAACTTACCCTCTATGTTTACGTAGAAAAGAAACTAAAATTATTTACTGGATATTCTGATACCAATTTACAGATTTTCCTCAGTAAGGTATTTCCATTGAGAATCCCTGTATGGATACAACCACAGAACAATTTATGGCCATCTGGATCTATTTTCCTGGGTTTTCTCTTGATCTTTCTTCATAAGACCCACTTGGATTGTCTGTTTCTTCATTTGGGATTCTTAGTAATCAAAAGTATTTTTAATACACTTCAAAAAATGTGGGATTATTAAAACATGAATACACACACACACACACACACACACACACACACACACACCCCTTTGCAGGTTTTAGCCCTCTTACATGTGTTTTGGAAATTTTAGCTTTCTACTTTCTTATAATTAATATATCTGCCTAACATCACAGCTCTTTTAACATCTGATGCCTTTGGCATCTACTGATTCAATATTTTCTTCCTAAGCCATGTAAGCATGAGAAGTGCATTTTATACTCATTGAGAGTGGAAGATTCCCTCCTCATTTGAATTTTCCAATTATAGCATCTTCTCCCTTTGTACAAAAAATGGTCACCTGAACACTTCTTATAAAGAGATCTTTCAGCTGGCAGCAGCTACGGATCATTTCTATTTGATCATCTGATGGTTGATATGTGTGACTTGTATATTTGCATACAGCTTAGGGAAGACATGGCTATGTATGTAAGGGGCTGTTCAGAACCAGGATGGTTGGAGACATTTCATGAAATAGAAAAGTACACACAGAGAGAAGTGTGGACAAGATCCAATGAATAAAAGCAGAGAGACCATGGCTGTTCTGTATGCAGAAGTCAGAGAGTAAGAAGGGATGAAGAGCTCCCACTTGATTGTGATAGGTGTGAAAAATAAACCTTGTTAGGAGCCACTAAAATTTGAGGGTCACTTCTTACTGCAGTATAGCTTAGCCTAGGCCTACTAATACAAGAACTAGACCATTCCCTGGAATAATACAGTTCTGAGAATAATTTATTAAGAAAACAAAATCCAATTCTGAAAACTATTACATGTTGTAAGCACAAAAATATCAGATCCTATGAAAAAAGGAACCAAAAATTATAAAGAGAAATAATATAATGTGTTAAGATAACAGGATGAGAAAAACAAGAAGTGAATTCGGGTTTGGGGGTTGATTGTTTTGGAGTTTTGTTTTGTCTATTTTTTTTTAAGACAGTCTTTATACATAGTTCAGGCTGGCCTTGAACTTGGTGAAATTCTCCTGCCTTAGCCTCTCAAGTGCTGAGATTACAGGCATGTGCCACCATGCCCAGCAGGAAGCATGTTTTTAATAAAAAGATTCCAGTAATAGTAAAAATCAAACATTAGGGATAAAATTTAAGACACTTTCCCATATCATAGAGAAAGAATTAAAATGAGCACAATGAGAGAGAAAGTGGATAATGTGGAGAGTCAAAGATGAAATAAATAAGTGAACAGAAATAATATTCAAAAATATAACTGAAGAAAATATTTTTCCATTGAAATAAATGGTCAGATTAGAAGAAATTGCTAATTAATGATATGTCAATTTACCTGACAACACTCTAAAAAATGAAAGACAACCACTTTAAGATAATGATCAAATTGTGTTTTGGCTACTGAGGCAGGAGATTAGGGTACAGCTAGTTGCCTTGGCAAGTGTGTGTGATCTGCCAATCATGGAGATCTAAGCCCTGCACCTGGAACTAACCAGAAAGCTCCATCTTTAATTCTTCTCTTGAGAACTCAAGCTGGGTTTTGATAAGATGGCCTAAATCTGACATCAGCCTGAATGGGGCACACACAAAATGATAGCAATTTTCCTTGTGACCACTGTGCTTACTCTTTTAAAATGGTCCACTCTCCCCCAGTACAGTGTACTTCTTTCCTACTTTTAATTGGCCCACACTTGCTCTTCACAGCATGTTTCTTTTCCTATCTTTAATAAACATAAAAATCTCACTACCTTTTGTACTTGTTTTGTCTAATTCTTTGTTTAAGACAAGAAAAACCCAGAAAGAATCTCCAGGAGGAGTTCCCAGCCCCTGAGAACCCAGTAACACTACAAATGAGGAATCTTAAATTCCAATGCTAAAGTACCTCCAAATCTTACAGAAAGAGTATTTTTCAGTCAATCCATATGTAATGTGTCCTCTTTCCTAACAACTAGTTAATCAACATAGTAGGAACAATTTCCACTGAAGAGTTCTTGCCTTTTGATTGATAAGGAAGAGGCCTAATGATGATGGACAGAATCTCACTAGTGTACCAATAGAAGTACACTCTCCTCCACCTTCCGCTCTTACCCAAACTCCACTTCTAGCACATCCTCTTCCTACTCAAATGACCATATCTTCTTCATTATTAGATACATGACCTTAGTTTTGCAACTATATTATTGTGTATCATTATTTGTTATTGTGTGTCATTATCTTCTCCATATCTTCACTATAATGAATAGAATCACACAAAAGATTTATCTTCCAGAAAATATAGGAACTATTCTTGTTGTTCAGCTTTCTTCTTGGGATACTTGGTTAGACCATAATTGTACAATTTAGCACTGGACCTCCTGCTACCTGGTTATATCTATGACAATCAGCTTTCATCATGCTTTCTTTTCATCATGTAGTCCCTATATCTTCCTAGGACTACTTGGCACCCATCCTTTGTTACTTATGCTATGACAGCAAACAATTATATACTCTACAGGAAAGTTTTGCTTAAGAGATGAAACAAAAATCCCACATATCTCAAAAAAAGTTGAAAACAGGAAAAATTTAGATTTGTGTCACATCTCTCATCTGCATTATGAAATGTTAGGTGATAGCAGAACAGAACACATGAAACTGTAAGAAGAAAATTTCATGAGCCAATTTGCTAAACTGTTGCTCATATGCAAAAGAAAACAAGAATAGTTTCTGTCATGTAACTTTCTGAGAAAACATTAATGTAATTCATTTGATGTGACAAAAAAAGTTGAACAAAAAATTAAGAACTTCAAAATGGGGAATGTCATATAAACGATCAGAGTTGTTAAAATGAATTAAATCTCACTAACTTTTTTACATATGGGTACAGGTCATATAAAAATATAAATATAAAAAAATACTTCTTGAAAAAATTACTGGTACAAAATGTGTTGATTGGTTTCTGAACCCAGGTTAGACTAGTAAACACTAGTGAGTTGCTGATGTGGAGACAGAATGACAGACTATAAATTCATTTTATACAAAGGAATCAAAAAGATACTATTTTGTTCTTGACTTTTTACACTCAGAAAAAATAAAGGTAAATTGTTAGATTTTATTTATTTCTGTTGCTCATCAGTAATAAATTTGAAACACTGATTTGTTGAATAATTTGAAACTCTTTAAGAATGGAAGTGGTGTTTTGGTAGTTAAACTGAATTGTCAATTTGATCGCCTTGGGAGTCACCTAAGAGATTAGTAAAACATACTTCTGGGTAACAGAGGCATGCCTTTGGAGTCTATGTCTCATACCTGGTCCTTTTCTCTCCATCTGCTGCTGTTCTCTTTCTTTGTTTCCTGGCCACCATGAGTTAAGCAGTTTGTTTCTCCCTGCATTTCCACTATGATGATTTTGCCTTCAGCCAGCCAACCACGGACTGAATCCTCTGAAATTTTGAGCCAAACAAACCTTGTCTCATTTAAGTTGTGGGTGTCAGATATTTTTACCAGCAATGGGAAAAGCTGACCAATACAGGAAAAGTGGTGCTGAGAATGGGATCATTGCTTTGACTACCCCCAACCATCTCTTTCAGAACCATTTGCAACCAGTTTGCTGTAGGAATTTGGAAAAGTTTGGATATACAGACTAGAGAAGTCTGAGAATATTGTAATCAGAGCTTGATGGACAATACTGATCAGAGCTCATAAAACCAGAATCTTGACAGGAATGCAGACAGTGAAGGCCAGGCTCAGAAGGTTTCAGGTGGAGAAGAAGCTATAATTGGAGATGGGATTAGAGGTCATGCATGTTACTCTGGTAAAAAATAAGTATTTATATTTTTTGCATATCTTGAGACTTTGTGGGAGTCTGAGATTAAGAGAAGTGGACTGATAGATCTGGTGGGGGAAATTTCAAGGAAGCCCAACCTCAAGGCTGTGGCATGAGTACTGTGGACTGCTTTCAGCCAAGGAATTGAGAACAACAGCAGCAGCAGCAGCAACAACAAAAAACAGAGCAGAAAAATTGGAAAAACCTAAAATTTGGCCCAAAAGAACCACATGCAAAGTTGGACCCAAAGGCGGTATGGTTGCTGAAGTGATTAGCACCACTAAAAAGAAACAACATACTTTGAACTAAGATAAGAAGTAAAATGCCTTAAGGGCATCACTGTAGCCAGCAATATCCCACTTATCACAGGCCTAAGGGTGTAAATATGTAAATCTTTCATTTAAGAAGAAAGCCCTGGACCCACTTTCTAAGATGGGTTACCTGGGAAATTGGCTCCCCACAATTCATTTCACTGTGCTCAAATATCCAAACACTTCAGAGTCTGCTACTGTTGTAATTCAAGAAGACTTGGGCTGAGGATAGACCTTCGCATTGTCTATGTCAGTGATGGCAAACCTTTTAGAGACTGAGTGCCAAACTGCTATGTAAAACCCACTTATTTATTGCAAAGTGCCAATGCTGCAATTAAGCCAGAATGCTGAGGTTTTCATTTAGAAAAAACAATTCATATATTATCATCTTTTGTTTTAAAAGAAAAACACAATAGGACACATGCCATAAGTTCACCATAACTCATCCGTGTGATGTTGGTTGTTCAGGCATGCTGAGTACAATAGTAGAGTCGTGGAAGTTTCCACCCAGATCTGAAAGGAAGGTCTGGAAGTCAGACATTACACCCTGAGATATAAGTGCATGAAGCTATGAAGTGAATCTGAAGGTCAAGTGCAGGCCCTGGGAGGTCAGAGATGCCAGAAATGTGGAACATCTGCCAAGGAAGGAAAGCTACAGGCTGTACATGGAGCAGCCAAGAGGGGGCCACATACACCACAATCTGTTCATATCTGGAATTTGTATTTTATCTCCATGTGATCATGTTTGTTCTACTGGGTTTCAGTCTTTCTTTAGTCCTGTTCTTCTCTATCCCCTTATTCTCCCATTTTGGAATCAGCATGTTTAGCATCCGCCACTCACTATATCATAGGATTATTTAATTTGTTTTTAATTCTTATAGGCGTTCACAGTTAAGAGTTTGCCTTGTGTTTCAGAGGAGACTTAGACTTTTTTGTGTGTTTATGTGGTACTGGGGATTAAACCCAGGGCTTTCACACTGGACCGCATTCCCAACCCATTTTTTTTTATTTTTATTTTTATTTTTATTTTTATTTTTATTTTTATTTTTATTTTTATTTTTAGACAATCACTCACCAAGTCACTAAGTTGCCCAGACTGGGCTCAATCTCCTGCCTCAGCACCACTGAGATTTTAGTGAAGAAATTACTGCGATTTTTGCTATACTCAGGAAAGTTGTATCATGTTAAGTGGAATTATGAACTTGTTCTTTTCTTTATCTGGAGATGAAGTGTGGTGTGCAGAGATATGTTTGGATGTCAGGTTGATAAGGGATGAACAGTTAAACTGGATCATCAGCTTGATTGTCTTGGGACCTCCCAAGGGGATTAGTGAAGCACACTTTTGGGTACATCTGGGCGGGTCATGGAGGCATAACCTCGGGATCTATATCTCATCCCAGCCCCTTGCTCTTTGTTCCCTGTTCTGCTTCCCAGCCATCATGAGCTAAGCAGTTTTGTTCCACCATGCCCTTCTGCCATGACGTTTCTGCCTTGGAGCCAGCCGACCATGGACTAAATCCTCTGAAATAGCCAAATAAGCCTCACTCTCTTTGATCTGCAGGTGTTGAGTATTTTGCTGGCAACAGGAAACCTGACCAAAAGAAGTGTATAAAGTGATTTTTATTAAAATACAATTTCTTCTGAGTTTGGAGTGTTTACCAATTTTGTTGATGATCCCACCGTTTCCTTAGCACTAATTTCCTCTGGGAATCTCCTAGCTGTAAGTATGTATCCACAGAATAGCCTCACTCTGGGCTTTCTCTTTCTTCATTTCCCTTAGAAAATCATATTTCTGTCTATACAGCCCCGTCTCTGACCTGGGTTTCCCAGTGTCAATCTTCTTCATATCATTTCTAATAAAATGTTGTCTACCACTGTTGCTAGAATACAAGGTACACAGCACTCAGCAAAATTGTCCATTTCTTCCAGGCACTTGATGCAGGGCAATAATAAGCAATATTCCAGGGGTTTTCTACATATGCTTCCTACTTCTCTTAAATTGCTCTGATATCTAGTTTTTGATACAATGTATCTTTAAAAAGAAACTTTCCAACACTCATGTTTTCCATCCCTTCTCTCACTAATAAAAGCAAGAAACAGAGTAATATTAACAATGAACAACAGCAGCCAAAAGAAACCCAAAGCAGTACAATAGCTGTATTTTCTGTTTGGACTATGATATCTATTTTCCCAGACCAGTATTTCTCTCAGGCCTAGTGCCTAGAAGTATGTGCTAATTTGCCAAGCTGCTTTAATATTTAGTGAAGAGCCACAGCCGACCAATAATTTTTAATAGCTTCTCCTCTATTGATTTCAACCCACACATTAAAAGACCTAATAAAAATTTTAAAAGGCTAGGTGAAGGAACATAAGGACAGCAGAAAGTTAATAGCTCTGTCCACCCTCACTGGAAGGGAGCAAAAGGATTATTTCAACTTATATGCAGAGTTTGAATAATAAGACAATTGCTGACTATACCATCTCAACAATTTTTTTTTAATTAGCCTACAAAATACATGTTTTGTTTTGTCATTTTTGTGTTTCACTGTTTTTTTTTACTAACATGGTTATACTCATCAGCAATTTCTGAAATCAGTAAATTTTGATGAAGTGTAGGTTAGTTAATTTTATAAATCCACAACTCTTGTAATGAAAATCCCAGCGATGAAATTAAAAAGAAAATAATTCCTGACAATGTTGAACCACACGGTTCCTCATAGTTCTCCACCTTGATTGATTCAAAAACTTCAAATACTAAATACAACATAGTAAAAAAGAAAATCATGTATGTAGTGCTATAGTCATTTATTAGAAACTCCCTGAAGCCTGGGGCTGAGGATTTTGAAGGTCTGGGAATCCACTTGTCTCTGTGTTTGACTTGGGGGACAAAGGAGGTAACCAAACTAGTTGATCTATGTCATTCCAGAAGAAAAGGATTCATTACGAAGGATTCTTCAAACTTTGCATAGGAAACAAGTACTATTACATATTTGTTTTGGATTTTGGGTATTTTGGCTTTCAAAAAATGAATGTAAATTAAGTATATCTTTAAACTATACACTCTCCTTAAATTTTGCTGTTTGAGCCTGTATGGTAATTCTCCCTCTCTTTACATTTTCACATCTGCTTGGGTTAGAATAAAACCTAGAAGTTGATTCTTTTGGATTAAATACCAGGAGACTGGGGAAAGCAATTTTGGGCAGTTACGTTAAGAGTATATGGGAAAGGGGCTATATTCAAAGATAGATCTGCATCCTTGGTGCCTCCACCAAGATGTAGTTCCCTGTTTGCTGAAAAGATGTTTCTGACAGCAGATAGACATATGAAAAAATGTTCAACATCACTGGTCATTCAAAAGATGCAAATCAAAACAACCCTGAGATTCCACCTCACTCCACAAGGAATGGCTATTATCAACAAATCAGCCAATAGCAAATGCTGGAAGGGCTGTGGAGAAAAAGGAACCCTTCTCCACTGTTGGTGGGTATGTAGACTGGTGCAATCACTATGGAAATCAGTGTGGAGATTCCTCAGGGAACTAGGACTAGAGATTCCATTTGACCCAGCTATTCCCCTTCTTGGTATCTTCCCAAAAGAGTTAAAATCATTATACTGCAGGGATATATGCACACCCATGTTTATAGCAACACAGTTTGTAATAGCTAAATCTTGGAAGCAGCCCAAATGCCCATCAACAGTAGAATGGATTAAGAAAATGTGTTTTTTTTTATACAATGGAGTACTACTCTGCCATAAAGAATGATAAGCTTGAGATATTCCTAGGTAAATGGATGCATCTTGAGACCATACTCTTAAGTGAAATAAATTGGACACACATGTTTAAATACTGCATAGTTTCTCTGGTGTGAGAAACTGAAGTGTAAATAAAGACTAAAATGTATTATATTGGGAAAGGGAAGAAAATGTCCAAATGGGAAAGGGAACAAGGGAGGGGAAAAGGAACACAGGGACAAGAGAAATAAGAAATGGGAGGAAAAAATAGAAACAAATCTTTTTAAATAGGGAGGAAGGAGGGGGCGAGGGGAGGGGAATGGGCAAAAAAGAAGCAACCAGATATGTCATGTACAGGTACAAATTCCCTATGATGAATGTTATCAATATGAACATCTAAAATATACCATTAAAATAAAATTTAAAAAAAAAAGATTTTCTGGAAAGATTGAAAGTGGTGCAGTGAAAGGATTTTTTTTTTTTTTTACAACACTGCAGCAGGATTTAACTAACAAGCTGCCACTAAAACCATATGTTCAGACAAAGAACCTCACAACCTCTTCCTCAGCAAAACCTTTGTGGGTCCTCTCTAGGTCAAGTGTGGTAGTAGAAAGCACAGGAGATAGGGGAGGAGAGCTGATTTCTTTCTCAAAGATAATTTTTATTTGACAATGAAAGCAAAACATTCATCAAACATGCTTAAGGAGGAAGAAATCAGAATGACATTCCTGGGGCACTGTGCTGGGCTCTGAGAATTCCATGGAGGGAAAGCCTAGAATCTTCACATTAAGAGCTTATTTAAAATACAGCTGGAGGTCATGTGGGACTATCTAGTGTGTGTTCAAGGCAGCTGAAGCCTGGAGGATGCTATGGTACACTGAACAACACTTCACTCATGAGAGACAGAGGTTTCCTAGATTGGTGAATTTTCAACATTAAAAACTGAAACAATCCCCCCCAAAATGGATGAGTTGGTAACTAAAGGTGCTGGATCAAGCAATGGTTTTGAAGACAGAGAGCTCCAGGTGGAAGTGAAAACTCTGTGACTACTTATGGAGAAGGGATTTAAAACGTTTTTTGTCTGAAAAAACAAATTTAATATGTTTTAAAGGTAGTATGTTACCTTTACCTTTACACATATAGACAATTATTATCAGCATTTTCTATGTGTTAAAGAAGTGCTGTAGACACAAGATTCCTAAAGAATTTCAAAGCAGAGATACAGTCATCTAGTTTAGGTTGGAAATGAAAGACTCTTAAGTGACATGACCATATCATTTCTCCTCCATTCTGCAATTCTTTGCAATGAAAAAGGGTGCACCCTAAGTAAGTATGCTTGGGATGACAACTCTAAACTATGCATGTTCCAGACCACCCTGAGATGATGGTCAGCAAGTCCTGAAAATCTTTGAAGGGAGACTGGAGCTTACAAAGCTAATAGTCATAACAAAAAAGTCATAAGATTTAAGGTCAAGCTCCACAAGACACTGTTATGAACTGTAGTTTATAAGGCCTGAGCAGCCCTTGATAAATGGTTCCTAAATATCAAGTTAATAAGTTTATCTTGCATTGTATGAGGATCCTCTAGTAGCACTTAAATGAAATAGCAAAATGCAAAACTGTAATAGAGATGGTCTAGAAAAGGTGAGAAAAAGTCTAATGTAAGAAGAACGCCATGTTTATTGCAGCATTATTCATAATAACCAAGATGTGGAAACAACCTAAAT
This sequence comes from Hystrix cristata, assembly GCA_004026905.1. Taxonomy (NCBI): domain Eukaryota; kingdom Metazoa; phylum Chordata; class Mammalia; order Rodentia; family Hystricidae; genus Hystrix; species Hystrix cristata. Next base: position 10,975 of record PVJO010017379.1, on the reverse strand, counting down.
GTCCATCAGTGGATGAACGAAGAAAATGTTACACATACGTACAATAGAATATTATTCAGCCTTTAAAAAGAAAATCTTGACATCTGCAACAACGTGGATGAAATTGGAAAACATCAGGCTAAGTGAAATAAGCCAGGTACAGAAAGACAAACACTACATGATCTCACTTACACGTGAAATCTAAAATTGTCAAGTTCATAGAAGCAGAAAGTAAAAGGTTGGTTGCCACAAGCTGGGGAAGGGAAGAAATGGGGAGCCATCTGTGGGTATTAAGTTTCAGTCATCCAAGATGAATAAACTCTAGAGATTTGCTATATACACATTGTTCCTACAGATAATGACACTCCATTGTCCATTTAAAGCTCATGTAAGAGGGTAGACCTCAAATTAGTCCTTCTTACAACAATAAAAAATACATTTTAATAAAGAAATATTCAGAACAAAATTTGAGAGGGCTTGATTACAACTGGCTTTTGGAAAGAAATTCAGAACTGAACTTCATTTTGAAGGCTACTTCAAAGCTTTGAAGCTACTTGCTTAGGAAGAAAAATCTGATACTGGTAAAAAAAATTAATAATACTTTAGATACAATATAATTTCAAAAGTATCTCAGTGCAGAATAACAGATTTCTTCTTTGTTTCTGAGCTTTTATGAAACTTCTCAGTGAATGATAATGTGGTCATAGTTCTTAATAAATAATAATGTGATCATAGATGAAGATGCATTGACAAAAATGCATCCTAGAGATCTTAACTCTGCAATCTGTACTGAATGGCAGGCAGACGTGGGGACTGCTGTCGGGGTAAGGCCTGTGAGTCTACCTGATCAGAAGTGCCTGAGATCCTATAGCAAGGGCATACAGCTAGATAAGGAAAAGAAAATTAAGTTTATTCATGGGAGAAGGTTGGCTAATGCTTCAGTTTATTTTCTGTTGCTATAACAAAATACCTAATGCTGGGTACGATATAATTTATATTTCTTGAAGCTCAAACTCCTTTCTCTTTGTTAAAAGGATATATAAGCTCCCCCCAACCTAACAGTTTGAGTGTCACTTCTTTTCTACGAACTCCATGTATGTAAATTAATAAAAGTTGTCTTTTCCTCCTGTAAATCTGATATTCAGTAGTTTAATTTGTAGGCTCCTGGTGACTTAGCATGAGAAGGTAGAAGAAAAGATTTTCCTCATCAATGTTCATTTTAAGATGTTGAAGATGAAGGAAATTCCAATCTAGATGACTTCAAGTCTCTCGTTTTTTCAACTATATTACGTCAAACTTGTTCTAGATTGTACTTTATGACAGAGGCCAGAAAAGTTTTCAGAGAACAGATGCACATGAAGTCATAAGAGAACAGGGCTTTCTCAGGCTGGGTGGGAGGGAAGGGCGTGGAAAACAGCAGCTTCTGACTCTGTCCGGATTACTCAAAACCATTACACCTCTTGATTTCTCTACGGCTGAAATTCCCTAAGGGCCAGTGCATTAGCTGACGAGGAAACAAATAAATGTGCTAATTCATTAAAAAAAAATATTTTTAATTCTGTCCTTTCCCTTGGCTTTATTATTTATTTATTTATTTATTTTTGGTCACACACACACAAATGGAAATACCACATCTTTAACTCTTAAATCAGCTCAATATGAAGTAAAATTAAAGTGGGGACTGGTGATAAAATATGTTAAAATTTATCTTCTATTACTCATCTCCCCCTTGCCAAGAAAAAAAAGGTCCAATTAAACTGAAGGAATTGATGACCAATGACAGTCACTACACAACTGTATGGAAATCAATTAAAACAGAAGCTGAAAAATGCCTCAGGGCATAACTGATAACATGGCGAGAAAGGAAAAAAAAAATTACAAGTATGAAGTTAAATCCAAAACTTCTTATTTAGAGAAAATGCAAAGGCTTCTCATATCCCAAAGGACCAATCTGGGGAACTATTAAGTATATTGGGAAGCGAGAACCAGAGAATAATTGTTGCTGTTTGTTTGTTCTTGACAGCTTTAAAGGACAATTTCTCTTGGGAGAAAATTTCTGCTTTCTGCTTAGAGGTTTGTTCTAAATCCAAGACCGTTCCAGGAAAGTTTTTTGGCTCTTTCTTGAACTTTGGCAATTTGGACTTTGCATAAACTTGTATAATCTGTTTACTTAACTGCTTCAGTAGATTATCATTCCTCAAATTCAGAGGTTTACAAACATTGCTGGATGTGAAACATATCCTGGGAAGGGGAAAAACCTCTTAAAGACTAAGTTCCAGTCCAGCGAACAAAAGGCCAGGATTGTTTCTACAGTGGTCCTTGATTTGGACAGCTGCCATCTTCAGTGTGGAGGTCTGTTTTTTGTTGATGTGATTTTTTGTAAAATGTTAAAATAGCCTAAATACTTTCTGGAGTTATAGCCCAATCAATCTAGGCACTTAGATCTGGTTAAGAATTGGCTGCCCAGTTTTCCTAGCACATCTTCCACTAAGCCACGGCACTGCTAAGGAACTTAAAATTCCTACTAAAATTTTAAAATGATAAAAAGAATTTGTTTTTTGTCGAACACAATTGTTTGCTGTCTGACTTGCAACATTAAAGGTTTAATAATCTTGGACATGAAAATCAAGATATAAATGCATCTGATACCAACACTATATTTTATTTCAATCCTTAAAAAATTTTTGTAAGTCATTATGGATATTTTAGGGAAAATAACTTTAAAAAAAAAGCAGATACCTGTAATACACTGCTCTAAAATTAAGGTAAAATTATTATGCCACATTAAAATTTGTAATCTCTTGTTAATGAAGTTTAAAAAGACAGTACATTTATTGCAGGGTAGCTAAGAGAAAGGAAATAGTAATTATCAGAATATATGCACCAAATCATTATATCGCCTCATTCCTTATGCATTTAAACTGTCTCTCTCTACTACACAAGCCTTTTGTAATAAAAGTGGAAGATTTTGATTGCCTACTTAATGTAAATTTAGATGCAGTCCACAGCTAGTTTTAAGAGAAGAAAAATCTTAAATTTTATCACCATAGCTCCCAGATTAATTAATGGCAGAAGGGTTAAAATTCAAATACACGTTAGTCTTGTTAACACATAATTGATTCTAACTCCTCAAAGACATGTCTGTCTTTTTGTTCCAGGCATTTAGGTTGTAAAACGAGGTGATGCTAGTGAGGAATGAAGCAGGGCAAGAAGGTGTACATAGGCTTCATTCATTTTATTCCTTTTGAAAGTTATTTTTAATCATAATTACAAGAGACATTTGAGTACCTACTATCTACCAAGAGCCTTATATGCACTGTCATGTTTAAACCTGACAGCAACCCCACAAGGTATTGTTACTCAGCTTTCTCTTACTGTAACGCATCCCTGAAATAATCAAAACACCTTACATAAAGTATCCTGTTACATGCACATTACATACATGTTACATACACGCTACATGCACATTACATACATGGTGGGCTTGGCAAATGATATATATTCCCTTTTGTAAAGGGAGAAACAAGAAAATCGCAAGGGATTAGGCCAAGGCAAGACCAAACCCCGACGGGACAAATATTAATTCATACAGCTCCTTGTTGGGCATTTGGTGCACACTGTAACGGAATACATGCTCCCAAGAACGGGAATCTTCACTTTCGTGGCTTTGCAGACTGCAGCTTATTTGACCTCTACTTTGGGCTGGCTCTGCATACTGCCTGCAGCCTCTTTTGGCAGACATTCCATGTTGTTGGCATATCTAACTTTCTGAGGTCTCTACTGCAGCTTCAGCTACACTCATCAGCCCGGCAGCAGTTGTTTATAGAGATTCCAATTCTGCCAGATTTTCCACTGAAATCTCTGTAGACACCTCCATGACCCCATAACTCTTGCATCACACATTTCTGCAAAACCAGCATTATGTGGGCAACACCAAAGTCTGCTGATGGCACAAACAACATTCAAGGTCATGGAGTCGGAGCTGTAGTAGCCTCGAGAGCTTTGCCAGCCAAGGCAATCTGATTGAGCAAGACATTCTAAGACTCTTTTCTCAAAAACCTGTCCTGGAAAGTTTTTGAAATGCACTGATATTTCTCCATCTCTGAGCTTTCTAAGGGTGTGGTTTTTCTAATACCCTCAGGACATCATTCCTAGTATCCAGGCATAAACCACTTGGCTTCTTTTCAAAGGTGCTACACTGTACTCTCATTAGCTGTGGATTTATATACACTCTTTTTCTGACCAAACTGTAAGTGTTCCAAATCTTTCTGTTCTGTATCACTATGCTCTGATTTCTCACAGTAAATTGGCTAAAAGTAGCCACTTAATGCCCGTGCTGAAGACTCAGTGCTGTGCTGCCTGGAAATTTCCACTGCCAGATTAACTAGTCCATCACTTTTGAGCTCAACATTCCACAAAGTCTTAGGAAATGAAAGAAATCCACTCAGTTTCTTTGCTGTAGTGTAACATGCTTGGCTTCCAGTCCCATTTCCCATAGGATCTTTTATTCCATTTGAAACCTCAGGAACATCACCACACTGTCCACATTCCTAGAGCATTTTAGTCTTTTAAGCCCTCACCAGAACCATCAGTTAAACTCCACTTATGACATGCTAGGCTTTCTCTATCCTTCTCCTCTAAACTTGTGCAAACTCCTCTTGTAAACCAGTTCCAAAGGCTTCTCTGTACATTGTATAAGGTACTGTACCAGCAACTACTTTTTGGTACCAATTTTCTGTGTTAGTCAGTTTTATGTTCCTGTAACAAATACATTATAATCAACTCATAAGAAAAAACTGGAAGACCTCCCACCAGCCTTACCTCATTTCCCGAGGTCAACCTGGGGATTAAGACAATTGCCTTTGAAAACAATCCAGATCCAAAGTGCATTAGTTATTAATTAATAGTTTCTTCACCATTGAAATGAACATATCATGACCTGAAGAAGTCAAGTTATTTGTTTATGGCAATTCTGCAGGTCAGTGGAAGATCCTGGATTTGAATCCAGCTTCAGTTGACACTTGAGCTTATGGTTTGTCACCGAGGAAAACCACGGTTTTCAAAACATTTGATAAATTTCTTTTACAAAGTCCCCAAATTTTTCAAATCACACAAGCTACTTCACTAACATTTTTTTTTTCCTTTCGTGACTGCCTATAAATGATGAATTTGCCAGCGAGACCCGGAGAAAGCTTATCACTACTCCACTTTTAACAGAATGAGATTCTCAAAACATGTCTATTTATTTCAAGTTCTATATCAATTCTTTATCATGCCTGTAGAGGATTTATTATCTGTGTGGCAAAAAAAGCCTCATCGCTCCCTTCTGGCTGGCTGGTCAAGTCCAGGCATCCTTCCCTAAGTGATATTCCTATCTGAGAAAGCACAAAGACCCAAAGACATTTCAAATATCATTTCAGCAATGGTTCTTTAGCTCTGTCAGGTAAAATAAAGCATTTTCGTCTCTCTACTACCTAAGCATTTAGTCTTTATCTCTATCACAGCATGAGCTACAGGCCATGCTAAACAATGTACAGATGAATCATATTCTATAGTCAACCATACCAAGACTGTCTCTCAGTTTTCAACAAATCTGTTTGCAAGCACAAGAAATCCATATCCTAATTAATAGTGCATTTTCTAAAACATGTTGCAGCAACTGTTTTAATTTTGTGTTCATGAATCTGGCCAAATTATTCACACACACACACACACACACACACACACACACTGGTCTTGGATCCTTAGATTTCTAAATGGGAAACTGAAGATTAAGCTCAAGCAACTTATCATAAAATCAAAAAGTTCCTGAAATCTCTACATAAGGAAAAACCCTCTACGAGAACGAATGTACAATGCTGCGCAGGGTTAAGTCACAGGATCATCTATTACCACAAACATTTCAGAGAACTCTAATCACTGAGAAAACATAAAGTTAATTTTTAGTCTTTTGGAAACAAATTTTGTGAATAGTTTTATTATCATAGTCCAAAACTATGCTTATGAATGAGGAACTACTTTGGAAATTAATAGTTTTGTTGCTAAAACATAAAAGTGATTAGCTTTACTTAGTCAATTAAAATATTATATGGTATCACTGTATCACTTCCATTCAGAATAAATAGGTTTTTGAAAACTGAAAATTACATAAATCCTCTAAAATCTCAAATAAAAAGGAAATTAAGACTATTTAGCAAAAGCAAACTTACTGTTTTTCCTTAAAGGAAAACATAAGAGTCTTGTAGAAGATTAAGGACTCTGCTGCTTTCTTCAGATTCCCATGAATCATTCAGTCTTATTGAAGTACACAATTACTAGTTACGTAAATAGAGCATTTCATATATAGATGCACATATTTGTGTGTTGCCTTTTGCATTTTTGTGGCATCAATGTAACTAGAGCTTTAAATTTTGTTATATTAAAAAATAAATCTTTTGAGCTCTCAGCCAGTTTCTTTTCTGCCCAGAGCTGTGAAATAAAGGGGGAAAGGCAGACAAAATTAGCTATTCCAGGAGTGAAAGGCTCACTGTGGTACTGTATAGTCAGAAAATTTTAATTTCATTTGACAATGTTTTAGGAGATCCTGAGGAACTGTTTTATACCTAAACATTGTCTAAGGCTAGAGTAATTTCAAATTGGAAAGAGGCTTCAACTACTATAGGTGCAACCAGCGTTTGTTCCTGCCTTAGTAATGATGTATTAGTGCTGGTAGGCTTCGTGTGTTTTTGTGGGGAAATGTGCATAATAAAAGTACCATGTGTTTAATTATTGTCCATAGCTAAGAAAAGAGAGAAGAATAAGTAAGGAAGTGCATGAATATAATGTCCCTATCAGGTCTGTACCTGAAGCAGAAGGACAACAAGCAGTAGAAAGGATAGCAGGGTGAGATGGCTGAGTGCTTTCCTGGGATCTCTATGTGTTCTGTTTTTGGAGAATGTACAAGGTCATATTTCTTATCTACTCAAACTGTTCATCTGACATCGGGAGCAATGCTGTCTATAGTGGTCAGAATTATGACTCCTTAAAGACATCCATGTCCCGAGGCTGGCACCAATGACTATGTCACCTTACATAGCAAAAAAGGACTTTGCCAATGTGGTTAGTTAAAGGCCATAAGATGGAGATTACCTTAGATTATTGTATAAGCCCAGTGAAGTCACCAGGGAAATGGAAGAGAGAAAGCTGGAGGAGAAGACCTGCCGATTAGAGGATGTAGCCATGAGGAAGGTATATGGGCTGCCACTTGAAGGAGGAAGAATCCAGGAACAGATTCCCCTGTAAAGCCTCCAGAAAGAATATCGCTTACTGATTCTCCATTTTAGCCTAAGACTCATTTTAGAACTGTGGCTCCCAAACCTGTAGGAAAATAACTTTTTGTTGTTCTAAGCCACTAAGTTTGTGGCAATTTGTTACCATATCCATAAAGATTTACAACATCTCTGTTGATTTTTGTTTCCAATGCTCTTCTCGTTCTACATGAACATTTTTTTCCTACAGAGAATGATCTTTTCTCATGCCCTATTTTGTAACATAAGTGTAGAAAACATTTATAAATTAGTGTCAGAATAGGTTCTTGTACATCAGAAAATTTCCTTCAACTTACAAAGCTAGAAATAATTTAAGGTCTTACTTTAAAGTAGTCTTTCAGAAAGAGGTGAATCCTAATTCCTGTTTCCACAGTACATTCCTCATCCCATAATAACTCTCCGTCTCCCGTGCCCTTACACCAACTTAATAGGCAAACAATTCAGGTAGCAGGGCAACAGGATGTGGGATGTGGTAGTATAGTAACTCTAGAGAGTACTGGGGTTGTACAAGGTTAGGTGGTGCCTCTGCCAGCGAAAGCAACTGTTAGCCAGAGATTTCCATCAGCCTTGTGGAGCCAACCAGGAAGCTGTCACAAATTTTGCTTAAGCAACATGAAACATGACTAAAATAAAATAGAAAACTAAGAAGTTCAGCATGTCCTTTAGAGGACTGGCAGGAAAATTGTGTACTGATGTGATCTGTAGCGCAGTGAGCCTTGTTCCAATGAGAAATCAAGTTGGCAGCTATCTCTGTATCTTGGAACACTATCTATAACTTGGTAGACCAGTTGCCTTATCAGTGGAGGCAAGTCTACTCAGTGCCTAAAACATTCTGTCCAGTGTCTTTAGTGACCCTGAGATATACGTATGGGGTGGCAGCGGAGCTTCAGGGTACCATTCATTTAGATAAGAAGTTCCCCCAAACACTTGTGCTTATATTCATTTTAGATTTAACCCCCTATTTTACTCATTAGCCAATCATGACAAGAAATTCTATGCCAGAGAAATAATAGTACTACTCTTTCTTCATGTCCTCTCCCAGGAAACTGCAGGCACTACTCTTAGCATGATGGCCACTGTTGATTTCTCCACAAGGATAAGGGTCAATAGAAAAGTAAAGTGAAAGACTATTTTAGCTTGTATCTAGATGTTCCCCCAAAGCCTTACGCAGTCATAGGTGGGGCTTTGCAGAGGTGGCTGGATCTAGAATATGTGATGCTCAGATCAAGGGGTGTGATTACTAAATTAATCCACTGATTGGTTTGGCATAGTTCTGGGTGTAGATAATGGGGAGGCCCACCCTGGATGTGAATGGTAATATGTGAGAATATGAGGGACAGAAAAATGGCTACTGTCATCACTTGCTATTTGCTGCTTTTGTGCCTCTTGTCTTCCACACCATAAACTATTTTTTTCTCCTCTGCAATGCCCCTCTGCCATGCCACTCTGACTTGGAGCCAGATGACTGTGGACTGAAAACTCTCAAACTGTGAGCTGAAATCAACCTTTCCTCCTTTTACTCTGGGTTTTGGGTATTTTATCTCAGCAATGAGAAGAGTAACTAAGACAAAGTCTAAGTGGAATTTAGGTGTCAAATGAATAGTTATATTTTTCCCTGCTCCCTTCTCTAAAAGGGTGTTCTCTTTTGGGATTTTTACATCTAGGGGAAGAGAGGGTATCATGCCACAGGTCAGAGGGGTACTTTCTGATAGTCAATAGTAGACCGTATAAGTTAAAGCAATGAAAAAAAAATATATTGCTGGATTGACTGTGGGTTACAGTCTCAGAAGGACAAAAATTCTGTGTAGTTTACAGCCGGTTGTGTTTCTTGAGGTAGCTCAGTCTATTACAGGAGACTTTTAATTATTTCAACAGCTTCAATTATTTAATTTATAGTTTTATTATGTGTCAGGTACTCTGTTCATCACTGGAGATCAGACATGATTTGGACGTTGCCCTTCATAGTGTTTAAATCCTGATTCCATCTCCAAGGAGCCGGGTGACTGAGCAATTTCTAGTGTCACCTTCTCATCTATAAATTGAGGTTATTAACCCTTATCATCTAATTAGGGCTGGTGAAAGCAATAGCTTCTACTGAGTAACTTAGAATCAAATGGAAAGATAAACAAGGACACCGATGCCTAAATGCTGCAAGAAGATATGAGCAGGCATGTGGAAGCACAGGAGACCTAGATGAAAAGGCACACAATCCGTAATGCACAGGAGAGGTGAAAGGGCCTGCAGTCCAGGTGGGATCCTGATTCATGAGATTTAGGAATTAAGCATTCTCTACGCTCATTTAACCAGACAATCCCTAACAGAACATCTCTCTTATTCAGCCTTAAAATACATGTTAACCTTCCATAATGATCTTTTTTTATTTGAGAATGAATTGAAACTATCAAAATAACACAACTTCATCCATTTATTCATTTATTAATTCAGCTCTTATTTGGACAGGAGAAGTTGCAAACCTTGGTCAAGGGTAAAGACTGTTCGAATACTGTTGTCATGTCAGGAATTTGTATGCCCTTGATTTTCAGGGGCTGAGTTTGATTAAATTGATTAGCATTGGTTCTTTTCTCATCTATCCACTTAAATCTACTAATGTAGATTCAATGTCAATCAAAACAATGCAGTGGGACCAACATAAATAGAGAAATTTAAAAAATAATTCTTGTGTTTGTAGTAAAACTACAATTTATTTATGAAATTTAAATTACTCTGAGATTTGCTATTTGGCTGCCTTTCATTGGAGATTTTATTAGATGGCATAATTCAATCTCTAGTAGAGTGCCTACAATATCAAATAAGAAATGTACTGAAAGATTACGTTTATAATGCACCAATGAAACATCTTCCTTACTAAATTGCCTGGATCTTTTGTGTAATTTGGATGATATTCGGGGCTTATAATAAAAGAGAAGTTTTTTTATGGTTTTTCCTGAAACCTAATCCTTATATTCAATGTAACAATCACATTGAGGGCCAGCTTCACTCCTCTGCCCAAGTCTGCTGTTCTTTTCTTATAGTACAGCTTTCAAGAATAACTTTCCTCAAGCAACTTTACATCTCAAAGTCTTTTTCCAGAGTCCAATCTATTATGGGCTTGTCAATTAAAATGGTCCCCTAGGGCAGCTTTATACAAATTTTAACCAGCCTGTCCTTATTCAGAAACTATTGGAATTTCCTTTGAAAAACTGTTTTTAGAATAAGAAGCACATTAGGAGAGACCTACTCCAAAGTCCCAAACCTGCATCATCCAGGGAGAAATACACATATCTTCTGGAAAAAAAAAAACAAAACATGATTCTAACCTGAGTGTGAAGAATAAAGCTAAGGTATAAAACTGAGTGTAATTAAGCTAAGGTATACTATTTAGGATACAAAAGTAGGTACAGCTAACATGTTTTGGGATAATTTCCATAAATTTTGGTCAACTCATTTGAAAGGAATGTTGACTAGAAGTTTTAGAATGTTTTGAACTAAGAGCAGCATCAATGAAATAAATTTTGTAGACTCCCAAAATAATTATGTGGAATGATAAACCTCAGGTCTATGTAAATGTCCACCATTCTTGTTAAATACCAGCCCCACCATTTCATGGTTGTTCTGAAGTTGCAATGACAAGACATTAGTTAGAACCTATTAATCATCTTACAATTATAATTTCAGCCTGCAAAACTCCA